>CM069858.1:20741200-21033700 GCA_036172795.1 Pelodytes ibericus | reverse complement strand
GGCTTTCACTAAACACTATACCCATGACCTGGGGCTTTCACTAAACACTATACCCATGACCTAGGGCTTTCACTAAACACTATACCCATGACCTGGGGCTTTCACTAAACACTATACCCATGACCTAGGGCTTTCACTAAACAATATACCCATGACCTAGGGCTTTCACTAAACACTATACCCATGACCTAGGGCTTTCACTAAACACTATACCCATGACCTAGGGCTTTCACTAAACACTATACCCATGACCTAGGGCTTTCACTAAACACTATACCCATGACCTAGGGCTTTCACTAAACACTATACCCATGACCTAGGGCTTTCACTAAACACTATACCCATGACCTAGGGCTTTCACTAAACACTATATCCATGACCTAGGGCTTTCACTAAACACTATATCCATGACCTAGGGCTTTCACTAAACACTATACCCATGACCTGGGGCTTTCACTAAACACTATACCCATGACCTAGGGCTTTCACTAAACACTATACCCATGACCTAGGGCTTTCACTAAACACTATATCCATGACCTAGGGCTTTCACTAAACACTATGGCCATGACCTGGGGCTTTCACTAAACAATATACCCATGACCTAGGGCTTTCACTAAACACTATACCCATGACCTAGGGCAGGGCTCGACAAACCCCGGGCGCCAGGTCGCCATGGCGACCAGGAAATCAGACCTGGCGCCCGGGTGCTGTTTGTCACAGGGAGCCCTTGCCGGCTGCCATCTGTTACATGCAGCGCGAGGGGAGAAAGTCTGTTCGGATCACACAGACTGTAAGCTCCGCCCCCTCGCGCAACACGTTTTAGTGCCGAGTATCACGTGACAACTCGGCACTTAGCAGAAACCGAAAGAGGATCGGGCTCCAGCATAAATGTCCCCCTCCCCTGCAATGAGGTAAGCAGCAGGGAGGGAGGACACCGTAAGAGATACCATGTTTGTGTTTTTTTTAAAGAACAAAAATGTGTGAATGTAACTGGCTGTCTATGTGGTCTGTGTGTATGTATGAGTGAATGTAACTGGCTGTCTATGTGGTCTGTGTGTATGTATGTGTGAATGTAACTGGCTGTCTATGTGGTCTGTGTGTATGTATGTGTGAATGTAACTGGCTGTCTATGTGGTCTGTGTGTATGTATGTGTGAATGTAACTGGCTGTCTATGTGGTCTGTGTGTATGTATGTGTGAATGTAACTGGCTGTCTATGTGGTCTGTGTGTATGTATGAGTGAATGTAACTGGCTGTCTATGTGGTCTGTGTGTATGTATGTGTGAATGTAACTGGCTGTCTATGTGGTCTGTGTGTATGTATGTGTGAATGTAACTGGCTGTGTATGTGGTCTGTGTGTATGTATGTGTGAATGTAACTGGCTGTCTATGTGGTCTGTGTGTATGTATGAGTGAATGTAACTGGCTGTCTATGTGGTCTGTGTGTATGTATGTGTGAATGTAACTGGCTGTCTATGTGGTCTGTGTGTATGTATGTGTGAATGTAACTGGCTGTCTATGTGGTCTGTGTGTATGTATGTGTGAATGTAACTGGCTGTGTATGTGGTCTGTGTGTATGTATGTGTGAATGTAACTGGCTGTCTATGTGGTCTGTGTGTATGTATGTGTGAATGTAACTGGCTGTCTATGTGGTCTGTGTGTATGTATGTGTGAATGTAACTGGCTGTCTATGTGGTCTGTGTGTATGTATGTGTGAATGTAACTGGCTGTCTATGTGGTCTGTGTGTATGTATGTGTGAATGTAACTGGCTGTCTATGTGGTCTGTGTGTATGTATGTGTGAATGTAACTGGCTGTGTATGTGGCATGTGTGAATGTAACTGGCTGTGTTTGTGGCGTATGTGTGAATGTAACTTTCTGTGTATGCGAGGTTGGTGTATGTGACTGTCTCCGTGCGTTTGTGATGTGCCGTTGTCTGGCTCCTAAATTTTTTAGCTGGCTCCTAAAACTAAATTAAATTTGTCAAGCCCTGACCTAGGGCTTTCCTTCTTAAATCACTTCTTCCCATTCCTGCCTGCAAAACTTCACTCGCTTCACACCAGATCTCTCCTTCCCACACCCCTGAAACTTCACCTCTTCAAAGCGGCAAACAACTCCACTCACAATTGGTCCTACCTTTAGCTGACATAGTCCCCTCCAGTGCATAGCTACAGCTGAAATAATAGTCCCCTCCAGTGCATCCTACCTCCAGCTGACATAGTCCCCTCCAGTGCATCCTACCTCCAGCTGACATTGTCCCCTCCAGTGCATCCTACCTCCAGCTGACATAGTCCCCTCCAGTGCGCCCTCCCTACAGCTGACATAGTCCCCTCCAGTGCATCCTACCTAAAGCTGACATAGTCCCCTCCAGTGCGTCCTACCTACGGCTGACATAGTCCCCTCCAGTGCATCCTACCTCCAGCTGACATAGTCTCCTCCAGTGCATCCTACCTACGGCTGACATAGTCCCCTCCAGTGCATCCTACCTCCAGCTGACATAGTCCCCTGCAGTGCGTCCTACCTACGGCTGACATAGTCCCCTCCAGTGCATCCTACCTCCAGCTGACATAGACCCTCCAGTGCGCCCTCCCAACAGCTGACATAGTCCCCTCCAGTGCATCCTACCTAAAGCTGACATAGTCCCCTCCAGTGCGTCCTCCCTACGGCTGACACAGTCCCCTCCAGTGCATCCTACCTCCAGCTGACATAGTCCCCTCCAGTGCATCCTACCTCCAGCTGACATAGTCCCCTCCTGTGCGTCCTACCTACGGCTGACACAGTCCCCTCCAGTGCATCCTACCTCCAGCTGACATAGTCCCCTCCAGTGCATCCTACCTCCAGCTGACACAGTCCCCTCCAGTGCATCCTACCTCCAGCTGACATAGTCCCCTCCAGTGCATCCTACCTCCAGCTGACATAGTCCCCTCCAGTGCGCCCTCCCTACAGCTGACATAGTCCCCTCCAGTGCATCCTACCTAAAGCTGACATAGTCCCCTCCAGTGCGTCCTACCTACGGCTGACATAGTCTCCTCCAGTGCATCCTACCTACGGCTGACATAGTCCCCTCCAGTGCATCCTACCTCCAGCTGACATAGTCCCCTGCAGTGCGTCCTACCTACGGCTGACATAGTCCCCTCCAGTGCATCCTACCTCCAGCTGACATAGACCCTCCAGTGCGCCCTCCCAACAGCTGACATAGTCCCCTCCAGTGCATCCTACCTAAAGCTGACATAGTCCCCTCCAGTGCGTCCTCCCTACGGCTGACACAGTCCCCTCCAGTGCATCCTACCTCCAGCTGACATAGTCCCCTCCAGTGCATCCTACCTCCAGCTGACATAGTCCCCTCCTGTGCGTCCTACCTACGGCTGACACAGTCCCCTCCAGTGCATCCTACCTCCAGCTGACATAGTCCCCTCCAGTGCATCCTACCTCCAGCTGACACAGTCCCCTCCAGTGCATCCTACCTCCAGCTGAAATAGTCCCCTCCAGTGCATCCTACCTCCAGCTGACATAGTCCCGTCCAGTGCATCCTACCTACAGCTGACATAGTCCCCTCCAGTGCATCCTACCTCCAGTTGACATAGTCCCCTCCAGTGCACCTTCCATTAAAATATAATGTTGCTGCCGTCAGTAACAACGTATATATCTTGTCCCCCACTCTAATGTAACCAACAGTTTGTCCCCACAAACTCAATGTGCTTTTGCCTCCACTTACCACAAGCGACTGTCCAGTATATTTGAGATTCCTGTGTCTGATGCAATATCCTGTAAGGTGCCACTCGAGCACTTGAGTCCAACACAACATCCAATGTCCCCACCAGCAAACCTATAGAAATGGAAATACGGTCATCAATGTTTTTTCTCTAGTAATATTTTATTCGCAGATTAACATGTCACCCGGTTACTGAGCTTAAGTATTATTGTTTTTGTATGCACATGAACTGCCCATTATAGGACTGCAGATTATTCAGTGTAGAATTACTTACTGCAGGAGCTTTTGGGATGGGACGGTTCATCATGGCTGCATTAACGCAGCCCCCAGTTCATCGCGGGATAACTGAAGGCAAGTTTTATTCTGTTATTGTAGTATTTGGGTTAATTTTAGTATTAGGGCTGGGGGGGTTACTTTTAGTATTAGGGCTCAGGGGGGTTAATTTAGTATTAGGGCTTGAGGGGGTTAATTTAGTATTAAGGTTCGGGTGGGACCCTTTTATGGGGGTTCATTTATTGGGGGGGGGTGTACGTTTGTAAGTGCTGACAGTTCAGGTGTGTCAGGCTTGAGCTTCAGGCTACTGTATTTTCGTTCATTTAATTTTTTTAAAAAGAAACTCTCATTACATTTCAGTTTGCTGGGGGCTCCCCAACAAGAACTCAATATCCAAAAAGAGTCCAGAAAACAAACGCTCTAAGTGCTGTTGCCAGCACAGGATGGAAGGAGAGCATTTTTAGATTTGAAGCCTCTTCAAGACTCTTTCGGTAAGTAACTTCCAAGGAAAATATGAGGAAACGCACGTATGTGAAAACTAAGGTCTTGCTCTGACATAGCAGTGAGAGACCCCAGGGGAGGCTGCCGGACAGAGGGTAAATTGGCATGTACCTTAAAAAGGACATGACAGCTTATCCTGACACTAGGGCCAACGGCTATTTAACTTGGGCTTCTATTTTTGAAACACAAGTGAAAAAAAAAATTAGTGGCACTTTAAGTACCCATTTTTGTGTGGTGTGTGTGTGCATACATGTAAATAAGGGGTGTGTCCAGTTTAAAGAAAAAATCACATTAAATTCTGCATTTTAAGTATATTTGGCATCAAAATAAACCCTAAAAACACAGTATATAGCTTGACTGAGTCCACAATATTAGGAATAGAGAAATTACAGTTAAACACACACAGAACAAAAAAATACCCAAAACGCACTTGTGCTTACAGGCCCAATGCCTATGGTGTGGATCATGGGAGTAGTACCTTGCATATGGAGTGATTTTGGCTCTGACACTTTGTATTTATTGGTGTCAGGAGGGCTACCATTTGTATCTTTCTGAAAAAGTAACCTGTCTGACAATTGCAGCCCCCAAAATAAAAGAAAAATGTATTGTAAAATAACACAACAACACTATAAAGTAATGCATATAAACCAGACATATGTCAAAATGAAACACAAATAGAATATATACTAAGTAAAGGAGTCAGAGGAAAGGCAATATAGATATGAAGGGGGGCGTGTATAAACAGCGCACACAGAGATTGCACCAAGTACTGGCGTAATTGGAGTGTGCGCCAATGTATAAAGAAGACTCCCGACAAATTTTGTGAGTCTGCGCTATCATGGGAAGCAGGCAGCCGTCTGGTCGGCGACTGGCTCTCGCTGCTAGTGCAGAGAGAGACCATCGTTTTTGTATGAGATCAGCAGGGGGGATCTTAACTAGGTCCTCCCTGCTGATCCCATGCAAAAACAAGGGTCTCTTGCCGTGCTAGCAGCAAGAGACCCTCACATTCAGCTGTCAGAGCGGGGCGAGCACCCACTCTGATTGGCTGTGTGTGTGCTGGCGTTTGTCAGCACGCGACAACCTGGAACTGCTGTGTCTCGCATGTGAGACACAGCAGACAGTAAACCCGTGTGTATCTATTAAGACAGGACTCAACAAACCCCAGGCGCCAGGTCGCCATGGCGACCAGGAAAGCAGACCTGGCGCCCAGGTATCGTGAGCCCCGCGTGGTGCCCTCGGCAATGGGATAGTTTTTTTGTTCTTTTCTTCTAATCCAGCAGCGGTGCGTGAGGGAGCAGAGTGAGTGTGCCGGCTGCACAGACTTCCTGCTCCGCCCCCTCGCACACCGCGTTATAGTGCTGATCACTGGGAAGCATAGCAGGGAAGCTGCTCTGTGCCACCGGGCTGCAACAGTAGTGAGATGTAATAGCAGGGAGGGGGGACACTTATAGGTGAACTTTTTTTTTCTTCTTAAAAAAACGACAACAAACCTGCTGTCTTGTGTATGTGTCTGCCTGGATGTGTTTGTGTGTATATGTGTGTGTGACTGGATGTGTTTGTGTGTATATATGTGTGTGCCTGGATATTTTTGTGTGTATATATGTGTCTGCCTGGATGTGTTTGTGTGTGTATATATGTGTCTGACTGGATGTGTTTGTGTGTATATATGTGTCTGACTGGATGTGTTTGTGTGTATATATATGTGTCTGACTGGATGTGTTTGTGTGTATATATATATGTGTCTGACTGGATGTGTTTGTGTGTATATATGTATCTGACTGGATGTGTTTGTGTGTATATATGTGTCTGACTGGATGTGTTTGTGTGTATATATGTATCTGACTGGATGTGTTTGTGTGTATATATGTATCTGACTGGATGTGTTTGTGTGTATATATGTATCTGACTGGATGTGTTTGTGTGTATATATGTATCTGACTGGATGTGTTTGTGTGTATATATGTATCTGACTGGATGTGTTTGTGTGTGTGTATATATGTGTCTGACTGGATGTGTTTGTGTGTGTATATATGTGTCTGACTGGATGTGTTTGTATGTATATGTAGAAAACAAGGTGTAACAGGTTTCGCACTCAGAAGTGGAGGGTGCACGTAAAGGACTTTCACCCTAGTCCTCCAAATCAGAATAAAGTATCCTTTATTCTGTATGTATATGTGACAGACTATGTGTCTGTGTGTGACTGTGTGTGACTGTGTGTGTCTGCGTGTGTTTGTGTTTATGTGCCGTTGTCTGGCTCCTAGATTTTTTTAGCTGGCTCCTAAAACTCAGATAAATTTGTCAAGCCCTGTATTAAGATACACGTAGGGTTTACTTAAGTCTACCGGCAAATGTATTCATGGAAGCAAGGCTTAAACAACGTTTAATTTTCCTTTAATGCATAAAAGGAAACCTCTTCTGTCCATGGCATTTCCCTTTTAGCATACATAACCAGCATGTGACAGCATTATAAAAAGACAAACTGATAACAGACTGTTAAAGGACAACAGTCAGGAAAAAAATAAAATTCTCTTTAACTGAACGATTACATCCAATGAAGGGTTTGGGTCAGATCTCCCTTCACCTGATCCAAGATTCCAAACAACATGTCTGCCCCCTGGATAGAGCTATACAAGCACAGAGGGCTCAATAAGGTGCTTTGTTTATATTCTTTCAATTAAAGTAAAAGTGTTTCTATTTAAAATGCTTACACTTGATTAACAGCGTGACCTGTTAAATCAGACCTCTAATTACCTTTTACAGCATGGACATCTGCCTACATGTTAGGTAATTTAATAAAAAAAAAAGAGTCCAGCAGGTTTTTAATTTTAATAACACACTGGCATTTCCATTTCCTGTCTTCTGCGCAATGCCGATCTGAGACCCCCATACAGACGTTTTAGTTTTGCCACCTACTTCCAGCCATCTGCGACACTTGGGAAAAAGTGACTAATGCTCCGAGCAATACACACTGAAATACTCAGGGTCAGGAATCTCGACAAAGATATGTGCATTGATAATATGCAAGATATTCATAAAGGTCACTTCTAGACCAAAGTACAAAAAGTGGAGCAATTAAAATGGATACCAATAGAATGTTTGCTCCACTTTTTGCACTTTTAACTAAGAATTCAGCCCCACTCACCGACTGTAAAAAATGTGAGGAGGCCTACTCTGTTGTAAACCTTCTCCCCCTCTTCCATAATAATGGTGATCACATCCTGTGATATGCTCTGCACTTGTGTAATTTGGTACCACAATAATGAATTATCTTCATTTTTTTTTTTTACAAACTCCATTTGGAAAGGGGCTCCTCTAGTGACTGAAGAAACTAAGGCTTAGTTACTAAGCACTAGCACACTTACTTTAGGTTTCCTTACTGGTCTGTACCCGCCTATGTCAAAATAGTCCAATATTGGTGGGACACCAGTGTGTGCAAGTCAGTTTGAGTGACAGTGCCACCGCGCATGCACGGCAGCGATGACACTAGCTCCGCCCCTGGCGTCCTGGTTTGCCAGGGGGAACAGTTAGGAGGTATGCAAAGTATAGAACATTTTTCATCATTTACATTCATGGTTAAAACAGAGTTCAGGTGACCGAGTCCCTTGAAATAATTACATCAAATATAGGCATTTCAAATTGAAATTGTTAGGGGGCAGACATTTTAGGTCAAATGAAGGAAGATCTGACTCAAGATTCTAAACATCATGTTCGCCCCCATGAGAGTAATAAGATACATTTTATGTATTCTTTCATGCAGCTTTTCAATCAAATTTAATTAATTTTTTTGCCAACATTTGTCCTTTAATAAATCAAGCCCACGTGACTTGACCTTTGTGGATTACAGAAGGCAGTACATATGGGCGGAGAAAAATCATTAGATTTACTATTTTTTTGCTGTGTGATGTACACAAGAAAAATAACAACAAACGTGGGTTGATACAGATAAGAACTGCTCACAGTTCCTGCGCTTTCACTGCAGGGCAACAACTATAGACATTGAGCATGCGTATACATCCTCTGTGTTTTAAAAATCACAATTATCGACCATAATTAAATATTAAACAGACATATTGTCATCAAATATTTATCATATTTTGATTAACTGTTGCAGCACAGACAATCTGCCATCCTATAACAATAACAAGAAGCACAGCCTTCTCTGATCAGCAATCAGCACTTTGTAAACAACACTGCATACACAGCAAGATGTGCCACACTGACAGACCAGTGAAAAGCATACCTGACCTTGCACCTCCAGCTACTGTGGTTTATAAAGGCTGGCTGAGCATCATGGGATCTGGGGTCCACAACAGGAAGGTGTGTTTTGATGGTTGTCAAATCATTTCCATGAACCATAACAGGGGGTCAGGCATAACACTATTGAAACAATAACAACAGCTGCACCAGCAAAGGCTGGCTGGCTGAGCATCATGGGATCTGGGGTCCACAAGAGGAAGGGGTGTCAAATATTACCCATCACTGCCATTACAGATAACAATGTTCAGGCAAAACACTAAAAACAATAACAACAGCTGCACCAGCAATGGCTGGCTGATCATCATGGGACCTGTAGTCCAAAAATAGGAGTGTCCAGCATAACTGCTACGAAACTTAACAATGTAAACAATGACAACAGCTGTACGCAGGCTACGTTGCACTGCCCCCCGAACCCCCCTGGTCTCCCATGTGTACCCCCCCCCCCCCCCAAGCTGTGGCCCTTGTCACCTGTCAGGCCGCCGCCTTTGCCGTGGCCCCTGCGCCGCTGCAGGATGAAGAAGGGGTTAGCTCGCTCCGTTACCCACAGGGCATTGGCCAACAACACCTCCTCCGGGTTCAGCCACATCCTGAGTGGCCAGGTCCCGGGGAGCAGCAGTGGTGAGACTGAAAGCGGTGTCTGCTAGACCTGCCGTGTCCGGAATAGGGAGCTATGTGCCCGGTACCTGCCCCTGCTACCTCCCCTCACTGCACCGTCCACAGCACAGGCCTCGCAGGCCGCTGATCACTGCTAAGCAGCTCCCCCTAGAGGCCAAACTGCGATGTAACACCCTGGCTGAATGCACTGTCTATGTATTTTTCTATATAGGACAAGGATAGGTCAGGCGTTGTCACTCCTGTCTTCATTTTCCTGACCCCACATTTATTATTTATATTTTCTAATTAAATAATTATTATATTATAGATTTTTTTTGTTGTCATTGTACATTAATAATTATATTTATTATCACCACAAATTCTGTATTTGCCTTTAGCATTATCCTCAATTCATTATTTTACAGTGCACTTCCATAATGTGTAATTATTATTATTGTAATGTATAGCTTGCGCAATACTCATTGTCCCATCATATCCCCCCTGTTATGTCTTTCCTCCAAGCTATACATGTTAAGATGCTTTAACCTTTCCTGGTAAATTTTATCCATCAACCCATGAACCAGTTTAGTAGCCCTTCTCTGAACTCTCTCCAAAGTATCAATATCCTTCTGGAGATATGGTCCCCAGTACTGCGTACAACACTCCCTCTTTCTACTGCTAATACCTCTCCCTATGCAACCAAGCATTCTGCTAATACCTCTCCCTATACAACCAAGCATTCTGCTAATACCTCTCCCTATACAACCAAGCATTCTGCTAATACCTCTCCCTATACAACCAAGCATTCTGATAATACATCTCCCTATACAATCAAGCATTCTGCTAATACCTCTTCCTATGCTTCCGAGCATTCTGCTAATACCTCTCCCTATACAACCAAGCATTCTGCTAATACCTCTTCCTATGCAGCCGAGCATTCTGCTAATACCTCTCCCTATAAAACCAAGTATTCTGCTAGCATTTCCGGCTGCGCTATTACCGTATTTGCTCGATTATAAGACGACCCTGATTATAAGACGACCCCCCAAACTTTGGATATTCCATTAGGAAAAAAACTAAAAGCCTGAATATAAGACTACCCTATAGGAAAAAAGTTCAACTTGTATATATTCATATGTAAATTGCTTTTTTAATAAAAAATTATGATATCAAAAAATGTATTTCTAGTTTTTATTTCTTTTTATGTGCCAATGCTGCCTTTCTCCTTCCCTTGCCCCCATTTTTCTCTCTCTCCCCCCTCCCCTTGTCTGTCTCTTAACCCCCTCACTCCCCTTGTCTCTGTCTCTTAACCCCTTCCCTCCCCTTGTCTCTGTCTCTTAACCCCCTCACTCCCCTTGTCTCTGTCTCTTAACCCCTTCCCTCCCCTTGTCTCTGTCTCTTAACCCCCTTCCTCCCCTTGACTCTGTCTCTGCCCCCTCCCTCCCCCCTGTCTCTCTGTCCCCCCTGTCTCTCTGTCCCCCCCCCCTCCCCCCCTGTCTCTCTGCCCCCCCCCCCTCCCTCCCTTCCCCTTACCTTGATCCCTGGTGGCTAGTGGGGGCAGCCGGGGGATGTCTGCACGATACTTGCAGACATCCTCCATGCTGCCCGACACGGCAGTCTGTTATGACGGACAGCTGGTCCGTCATAATAGTCTGCCGTGTCGGGCAGCATGGAGGATATCTGCACGTATAGTGCAGACATCCCCCAGCTGCCCGATTGTCCCTGGTGCCTAGTGGGGCAGCAGAGGAAGTCTGCGCGATGAGCGCAGACCTCCCCTGCTGCCGCCCGGCACGCTCGCCGGGACTTCTGTGACGAAAGCGGAAGTTCCCGGCTTCTTCACAGAAGCCCCGGCGGTCGTGCCAGGCGGAAGCAGGGGATTCTGCGCTCGTTGCGCAGACATCCCCTGCTGCTAGAGAGGGGGATCCAGGTCCCCTGCAGCTCTGCTGGGGACCTGGATCCATGTCTTATAATCTGACCTCAATTTGAGGTCAGATTATAAGAAGACCTCGATTATAAGACGAGGGGTAGCTTTCAGATTTTTTTTTCTGAAAAAAACCTTGTCTTATAATCAAGCAAATACGGTACATTGTCTTCCTATCTTTAAGTCCTCTGAAATTACTCCTAAATCCCTTTCCTCAGATGTAAGTATCAGAAACAGACACATATGGGAGCTGCTGCTATAGTAACACAGTAATAGTTACGCATAGTATTAAACATTAAAAAAGCTGTAACACTGCAGCATGCCTCCCAACAGTCATCACTGTGCGGTACAGTTTCCCTTTTCAGGAGATAGGAAGAGCTGGGCAGGACAGCGGGATTTGGGACGGCAGTGTCTGAGACACTGGAGAATTCATACTGTGCATGTGCAGCATTGTGTGCAGTAGATCAGTCAGTGATGCGTGGTAGCGCTGACACTCAAGTTCCCATGCTCCACCGCTTCAGCCTTCGCCACGGGCAGAAGATGGGAGTCTGCTGGTTCCCCCATGCACACTGCTAGCAGCCCATCAAATCAGCCAGGACACCAGCAGTCCTTGTGTATAGCATGCCACTGTAGTCACAGAGACAAAAATACAGTACAACCAAATTAATTCTAGTTATATTGGCGTTAGGTCCCCCTCTATCAATACTAGTGGTCGGTAGGGTTGCCATCTTTTCTTCAAAAAATACCGCCCTTGATACTGTCTCCACAGACTTAACATTGGCCTGATGCCAATTTTTTTACCGGCCTGCCGGTAAATACCGGCCAGGTGGCGACACTAGTGATCTGGGGGGTCACAGACCTATAACAAGGAAGCACAACTGTGGAATACTAACCTACTAAATCTGCATGTACCTGAAAACATACACGTCAAGTGTAGTAGAGAGAAGGGAAGCTAACATTTTAATTTGCTTTATGGAAGCAAAGGTTAAAAAAAAGTTACATTTTCCTTTAACACATTTTTGTGGCTTTGGAGCTCTGTTATTGACTAATACACACAACTAAAAGGGTGATAGAAGGGGTGGAAAGACCAAAGGGAGAGGAAGTGGGGTGCAAGGAGGGACACTTGGGGAGGTATAGGGCCAAATTTATCAAGGCAACCTATTTTGTCTCAATAAATACGGTCCATAATGTTCTATCTTCTTACACAAGTCAGCTCAAGATTTGGCCTGATGGTTTATGTATTTGGCTTATATCTCCCATCCTACAACCTCTTAATTACTGGTAAAAATCAGACATCAGTATGAATTCTGTAGAGGGCAGTTAAAGTATTTTTGCAATATTGTATTAATCAAGTGTAAAAGCCCAAAACAGCTTGTAAAACAGACTTTTATACAATACCTGAAAGATCCAAACAACGTCTGAAATAGGTCCAAGCTGTACAGGTCCAAGTGTGTATTCAGTACCCTTTAGGCAGGTGTGAAAAAATAGCTTAGAGTAAGAATGAAGCATTTTATTTTTATCAATTAACAAAATGCAAAGTGAGTGAACAGAAGAAAAATGTAAGAAAAATCTGTAAAGTCAGGGATTGACACACGTGGGGTTATTTACTAAAACTGAAATTAGTAGCATAGTATCGAATGAAGATGGCCCAAGATCTCATAAAAACAAATAATGATATCCCCTGGGGCTGACCAATGGCCTCAGACCCTATAAAATATAAATAATGCCCCCTTGGGGTATGGGGTTTGCCAATGGGCCCATAGATAAATAAAATCACGTCCCTACCTATAATCCCCTAACTCTACCTTGCCCAAAAAAGGGGGGGGGGGGAGGGGGGATTCACCTGTAAAAAAAAAATGCACTCGTTGGGTGCCAGGCGGGTGGGCAGTGAACCAAAAGGGTGCCATGTAAATAAAATTAATCATTTAACTGGTTTCTTATGTTGTCAGGGGGGCTTGGTTCATTCCCATGTTTGCAAAATAACCTGTGTCTCCTCCCAAACATCTCTGAAAATGATGATCTAGAACACTGCAAATCAGGTATTAGAGGGAGTCATTTGACAAATCTCCCAAACAGAAGGGAGGTTTATTGGATGTTTGGGAACAAAAGCAGCTTTAAGTTTTAAAGGGACAGTATCACCTGATCATTGTTTTTACTGTGTGTGTAGAGCATAAAAATGATCAAAAATTAACTATACATTGTATTAGGAAAACACATGTGTTGTAAATGTGTCTGTGGAGTCTCCTGCTTATGACATCACCTGTGGCATGGTATGCAAATTACACATTTCCCATTCAAAAGCAGTTAATTTGTATATAGTGCCACAGGTGATGTCATATGTCATAAGACACAGACAGGTGATGTCATAATCCACAGACATTTAAAACACATTTTCTCCTAATTTAGGCATTTGTTTGCAATTTTGCAAATACAGTGCATAGATCATTTACAATCTATTTTTATTCTCTTCTTGCACAGTAAAAACAATGTTTAGGTGATACAGTCCTTTTAACAGAGAATGGGAGATCAATTGTTTCATCCAATTCTGATTTGCTTATCTATTATATTGAGTCTATATCATTTGTTCCTCATTTTATCATAAATCATGTACTATTATGGGATCTATGAGTTCCCTTCTTCTCTTTCATTAAAATTATCTCTATAGTGTTATGATTTATAAATGTGCCAAAAAATGGAACCTTTGATCATCTATAATACACTCCAACTGTAGATAGCACAGATTACAATAGTATAGTTCATAATAGTATTTATAGGAATTTCTAAAAAAGTGGAGCACTGTACATGTGTGAGTAAGTATATGTATTCATGTTCTCTATGTGTGCGAGTTTGTAGGTGTGTGTATACACATGTATTGTGTGTGTGTGTGTATATATATATATGTGGGTATGCATGTACTGTATGTGTGTATGCATGTACTGTGTGTGTATATATATATATATATATATATATGTGTATGCATTTACTGTATGTGTGTGTGTGTGTTTATGTATGTATGTGTGTGTGCATGTACTGTATGTGTGTATATATGTACTGTATGTGTGTATACATGTACTGTGTGTGTATATATATGTGTGTGTATGCATGTACTGTACATGTGTGAGTAAGTGTATGTATTCATGTTCTCTATGTGTGCGAGTATGTAGGTGTGTGTATACACATGTATTGTGTGTGTGTGATGTATTTTTTTTACTAAACAAGCTTTTTTTCCTTACTATGGGGTGTTGGCACTTTGACGTCTGCAACGTGAAGGTTCCTCATCACTGGTCTCTTCAATAAAGAGAGAATTGCAGAGAACTTTAGGCCAAAGCAGACAGGTTGAAAATCTCCTCCAATGCATGTGAAGGCCAACAAGTTACTTTGGCCGTAAGTTTGAAATTCTCATATATGTTCCCTGGAATTCTGTCTTTATTGAGTAGAACCATGAGTCTTTGTGTAGTTACCCTACTGAGCTTACCTGGAAATCTCACTGTGTTAACACTCAAATTAATATTCCCAATAAAATGAGATTTCTTTCCTATTACCTTCATCTAAGAAAATGATATCAAAATAACAGTTACTGATGTAAAACAAAGATCTTGGCCAGTAGACCATACAATGTAATTTCTAACATGGACTGAAGGAAGAGAACGTGGCCTGACAGAGGGGATCCCACCCCAATAATCCCACCCCAAGATGCCTTTGGAATTTCCTTTTGAGCCAGGGACACTGGGATAAGGGTCTCAGCAGACCCTTTGGGTCCCTGCCGAAACTGAGCAGGATCTCATAACATTGCATCAAAGTTCAAGCACGAAGCTATGTGGAAATATGTAGCCGATGATCATGTTGAACATCAGTTACATTTTACTGTCAGAACGAGGTCCCTCAAAGATGACAGAGGGGAACCCACTGCAGGTCCCTGGAGGCTGTGATGTAGGGGTAAGGGTAGGAATATCTGACAGGTGGGGATATCTGGTGGGTAAAGGAAGCGATATCTGATGGGTGGGGGTTTCTGATCAGTAGAGGTAAGGATATCTGATTGTTAGAGGTAGGGATAGTTGATTGGTGGGAATATCTGGTGGGTAGGGATATCTGACGGATAGAAAAAGAGATTCACAAGACATCTGATGGGTGGGGATATCTGATGGGTAAGGGTAGGGATATCTGATGACCTGTCAGTCATCTCTATCTATCTCGGCCTGTCTGATATCTCTAACTATCTCTACCTATCTTGACCTGTCTTAAATCTCTAACTATCTCGGGCAAATTGGCTGTGGGATATTAAATGGCAAAATAACCCTGGCATATTATTGGGCAAATTGGCTGGGGCTTATTAATGGAAAAATAACACTGGCATATTATTGGGCAAATTGGCTGGGGCTTATTAATGGAAAAATAACACTGGCATATTATTGGGTAAATTGGCTGGGGCATATTAAATGACAAAATAATACTGGCATATTATTGGGCAAATTGGCTGGGGCTTATTAATGGCAAAATAACACTGGCAAATTATTTGGCAAATTGGCGGTGGCATATTAAATGGCAAAATAATACTGGAATATTATTGGTCAAATTGGCTGGGGCATATTAAATGGCAAAATAATACTGGCATATTATTGGGCAAATTGTCTGTGGCTTATTAGTGGCAAAATAACACTGGCATATTAATGGCAAAATAATACTGGCATACTAATGGTCAAATTGGCTGTGGCATATTAATGGCAGCAAATAATGGCACATTCATGGAAAAATGGTTGTGGCATGTTAATGGGCAAATTGGCTGTGGCATATTAATGGCAAAATAACACTGGCATATTAATGTGCAAGCTGTGGCATATTTAATGGACAACCGGTGTCATATTTTAATAGACAAACTGAATGTTGCATATATTAATGACAAAGTGACTGTAGCATGTTCGTTGGTGCCTGACAGTGGCTTATTTTAATTGGCAAAGTGATGCTGTGGCATGTTCTGTGGGGCAAATTGACACTGTGGCATGCCAAATTGTATGGGTGCAATATAAGTGAAAGCCAAGTGCTGTGGGTGTAATATAGGTGCATGGCAAGTGCTGTGGGTACTATATGGTGCTGTGTTAGGTCATTTAGTTGCAATGTGGGTGCAGAAGAACAGAATAAAAACAAGAAATGCAATTTTCAATAACATTTTTATTACATACACAAATAGTTGAATGTGATATGAAAATAGTTGCATATAATATAAAAAAGTTTACATTTACATACAGTTTTTTTCAATGCGATTTTAGAAAAATTGGGTCAAGGGGTGCCCACTGCTAAAGACTTTGCCCAGGGCCCACTAGGGTCTTAAAGCGGCCCTGCTGATATATATAACGATCTATACCTATCTCAATCTGTTTGATGTCGTGACTTGCCAGATTCTTCGACCTGTCAGATTTCTTGACCTATCTTGACCTGTCAGATAACTCGCCCTGTTAGTTATTTCAGCCTATCTCTACCTATCTGATATCTCTACATATCTCGACCTGTCAGTTATTTCAGCCTATCTCTAACTGTCTGATATCTCTAGCTATCTCTGCCTGTCTGACATCTCTAACTATCTTTACCTATCTCGACCTGTCTCATATCTCTAACTATCTCGGCCTGTGTCTTATCTCTACCTATCTCAACCTGTCTCATATCGTTACCTATCTTGATCTGTCAGATATCTTCACCAGTCAGCTATGTCCACATAGTGGTTATCTCCCCCTGTCAGTTATCACCACTCTATATGGACCTGTCACTTATCTCAACCTGTCTGAGATCTTTCTGTCTGTCTGATATTTCTAACTATCTATACCTGTCTGATATCTCTAACTATCTATACCTGCCTGATATCTCTAACTATCTATACCAATCTCTACCTGTCTGATATCTCTAACTATCTCTACCTGTCTGATATCTCTAACTATCTCTACCTGTCTGATATCTCTAACTATCTCTACCGATCTGATATCTCTAACTATATATACCTATCTGATATCTCTAACTATCTATACCAATCTCTACCTGTCTGATATCTCTAGCTATCTATACCTATCTGATATCTCTAACTATCTATACCTGTCTGATATCTCTAACTATCTATACCTGTCTGATATCTCTAACTATCTATACCTGCCTGATATCTCTAACTATCTATACCTGTTTGATATCTCTAACTATCTATACCTGCCTGATATCTCTAACTATCTCTACCTGTCTGATATCTCTAACTATCTCTACCTGTCTGATATCTCTAACTATCTCTACCGATCTGATATCTCTAACTATCTATACCTGTCTGATATCTCTAACTATCTATACCTGTCTGATATCTCTAACTATCTATACCTGCCTGATATCTCTAACTATCTATACCTGTTTGATATCTCTAACTATCTATACCTGCCTGATATCTCTAACTATCTCTACCTGTCTGATATCTCTAACTATCTCTACCTGTCTGATATCTCTAACTATCTCTACCTGTCTGATATCTCTAACTATTTCTACCGGTCTGATATCTCTAACTATCTCTACCGGTCTGATATCTCTATCTATACCTGTCTGATATCTCTAACTATCTATACCTGCCTGATATCTCTAACTATCTATACCAATCTCTACCTGTCTGATATCTCTAACGATCTATACCTGTCTCTACCTTTTTGATATCTCTGACTATCACTAACTATCCTGACCTGTCTGATATCTCTACATTTTGCAACCTGTCTGAGCATAGAAGGGGACTACGCATTACTTTAGACAAGCAGAGACAGACTGGTACATGAGGTGGAGAGCCCTGCTTACAAGGGAGTGGGGAACAGGGGACACGTGAGGTGAGTGAAGGGGTCAAAGGGGAAGATGGTGGTAGTAACAGTATTTGGGGACAGTTGGAGCTAGCTGGGTTTGGCCCGAGGTTACTAAATGGGTGTTACATATTACATAGTTACAGAGGAGTTTAGGTTGAAAAACGACTTGCGTCCATCAAGTTCAACATTTTTCCTATCCCATGTTTACCGCTGTTGATCCAAAAGAAGGCAAATAAAAACCCCTTCAGCAATTTCAAATTCTGCTTTCAGTGGGAGAAAAAATTCCTTCTTGACTCCAAATGGATCAGATTTCTCCTTGGATCAACAAGCACTAAATAACTATTAATGCCTATACTAACATACATAGCCCTCTATGCTCCGGCTCATTAAAAAAGTATCCAGGCCGCTTTTAAAGGCATCTAACGTATTTTCAAGAACCACTTTTTCAGGTAAGGTAGTAAATTCCATATCTTAATTATCCTTACTGTAAAGTTTCTTAAAGTCTTAGCGGTTGACCTCTTGTCCTCTGTACTGTTCTGTTAATTAACATGTCTTTAGAAAGCCCTTTGTATGGGCCCTGTACATATTTATTTAACATTATCATATCCCCTCTAAGCCGTCGTTTCTCTAGCGCGTACATATTTAACTTCTCCAGCCTTACTTCATAACTAAAACTTTCCATTCCCCTGATTAGTTTGGTAGCCGTGCACTGCACTTTCTCTAGTTCCGTAATGTCTTGTTTTTAAAAAGGCTCCCAGCACTGAACCACATATTCAAGGTGAGGTCTTACCATGGACCTATAAAGAGGCAGAATGATATCTTCAACCCATGAGTCCAGTAGTGTATCTACCGCGAGGCAAACAAGGCGCTCGCCTAGGGCGGCGCCTTGTTTAGGGCGGCACTTTCCCAGAGGTTGTTAAAGCACACTGGTGCTTTAAACCCTTCTGGTGCGGCAAAGATTTTTTACTTTCTTCACCGTTGTGTAAAAAGTTGTTCCCTCCCTCTCTTTTCCCTTCCCACCCCCTGCCCTTCCCACCCCACCGCTCTTTTCTTTCTTCCCCTCACCCGGTGCCGTTTGTCATGATCGGGCTCCCTATCGGGCTCCCTCACTTCCCCTCCCTTCGTTCCCCGTCAGAGGTGCCAGTGTAAAGTCTCCGCCCCCTGCCTGTCAGAGTACAGCAGAAGGTAAGCTGATTCAATTGGAAAAATGAAAACGGTGGTTGTGAGTGTGATGTGAGTATGAGAGTGATGGGAGTCTGTGTGTGTGACTGAGCGTGATGTGAGTTAGTGTGCGACTGAGTGTGATGGGAGTCTGTGTGTGTGACTGAGCGTAATGTGAGTTAGTGTGCAACTGAGTGTGATAGGAGTCTGTGTGTGTGACTGAGCGTAATGGGAGTTAGTGTGTGACTGAGTGTGATGGGAGTCTGCGTCTGTGACTGAGTGTGATGGGAGTCTGTGTGTGTGACTGAGCGTGATGTGAGTTAGTGTGCGACTGAGTGTGATGGGAGTCTGTGTGTGTGACTGAGCGTAATGGGAGTTAGTGTGTGACTCAGTGCTGTATTTACCGCGAGGCATCCTAGGCGGATGCCTAGGGCGGCAAATTTTGGGGGGCGGCAGCGCCCCCCAGCACTGGAAAAAAAAAAAAATGTAAAAAAAAAAAATACGGCCCTTTAAAAAAAACAAAAAACCCCACCGCGCTTGCAGGCAGAGACGGAGGTGAGAGGGGATCGGAAGATCCCCCCTCACCATCGCTCTGCCTGCCAGGCTGCACGGGGAGCCGAACAGGCAGCACAGAGAAACCTCCGTGCTGCCTGTTCGGCTCCCCGTGCAGTGTGCCGACACGGAAGTGCCGACAGTCACGTGACGGGCGCGCTGACGTCATACGCGCGCCCGGTCACGTGACCTGTCGGCACAATCGCCGGGAAGCCGAACAGGCAGCATGGAGGGACCATGCTGCCTGCCTGCCAGGGAAAGGTAAGTGCTGATGGGAGAGTGTGTGTGTGTGTGAGAGACTGAGTGTGATGGGAGTCAGAGTGTGTGTGATGGGAGACAGTGTGTGTGACTGAGTGTGATGGGAGTCAGAGTGTGTGTGATGGGAGACTGTGTGTGACTGAGTGTGATGGGAGTCAGAGTGT
The DNA here is from genome assembly GCA_036172795.1 of Pelodytes ibericus. Classification (NCBI taxonomy): domain Eukaryota; kingdom Metazoa; phylum Chordata; class Amphibia; order Anura; family Pelodytidae; genus Pelodytes; species Pelodytes ibericus. The sequence goes on along the minus strand of CM069858.1, from coordinate 21,013,498 downwards.
GTGTGATAGGAGACTGTGTGTGACTGAGTGTGATGGGAGTCAGAGTGTGTGTGATGGGAGACTGTGTGTGACTGAGTGTGATGGGAGTCAGAGTGTGTGTGATAGGAGACTGTGTGTGACTGAGTGTGATGGGAGTCAGAGTGTGTGTGATGGGAGACTGTGTGTGACTGAGTGTGATGGAAGTCAGAGTGTGTGTGATAGGAGACAGTGTGTGTGACTGAGTGTGATGGGAGTCAGAGTGTGTGTGATGGGAGACAGTGTGTGTGACTGAGTGTGATGGGAGTCAGAGTGTGTGTGATGGGAGACAGTGTGTGTGACTGAGTGTGATGGGAGTCAGAGTGTGCGTGATGGGAGTAGGAGTGTGTGACTGAGTGTGATGGGAGTCAGAGTGTGCGTGATGGGAGTAGGAGTGTGTGACTGAGTGTGATGGGAGTAGGAGTGTGTGACTGAGTGTGATGGGAGTGTGAGCTTGATGTGAGTCTGAATGATGGGGCATGTCTTAGGTGTGTAACGTGGGTGTGCAGCTTGGGTAGGGGGGTGCCCGGATTTTGTCTGCCTAGGGCAGCACAAAATCAAGATACACCACTGGTGTGACTGAGTGTGATGGGAGTCTGCGTGTGTGACTGAGTGTGATGGGAGTCTGTGTGTGTGACTGAGCGTAATGTGACTTAGTGTGTAACTGAGTGTGATGGGAGTTAGTGTGTGACTGAGTGTGCTGTGAGTACATTATACTTGCTGACTATATGCATTAACTTGTCATTATCGAGACTACATTGAATAAAACTTTCCTGGTTTATACTGCAAGTGTCTTCTAGCCCCATTTACATTTACCAATTGGGAGCCTTTTTGTACTTTACACAGCAATATTTATTTCTTTCTTTGCAGCATGACCTCTGGCTCTTAAAAAAATGCAGAGAAAAAAAGGAGATACAAACGGTGCTGCCACACAATTATATGAGTGTGTGACTGAGTGTGATGGGAGTGTGTGTGTGACTGAGTGGGATGGGAGTCAGAGTGTGAGTGATGGGAGACAGTGTGTGTGACTGAGTGTGATGGGAGTCAGTGTTAGTGTGATGGGAGTAAGTGTGATGGGAGTCAGTGTTAGTGTGATGGGAGTCAGCGTGTGTGACTGAGTGCGATGGGAGTAGGAGTGTGTGACTAAGTGTGATGGGAGTATGAGCGTGATGTGAGTCTGAATGTTATGTGTGATGTGGGGTCATGTAATGGAGGTGATGGGGCATGTCGTGGGTGATGAGGAATGTCGTAGGTGTGTAACGTGGGTGTGCAGACTGGGTAGGAGGGTGCCCGGATTTTGTCTGCCTAGGGCAGCACAAAATCAAGATACACCACTGCATGAGTCAAGATGGATGAATAGTAGGCTTTCTTAAAGAGGTGAGTTTTAAGGGGCTTTTTTAGATTGAGAGTTAATGGAACATGTTTGCAGGGCCGTCTTTAATAGTGATTGGACCCTGGGCAAGCATTTGCTTGGGCCCCCTGGACCCTGCCCCCTCCCCTGCATGCAATCCCGCCATCCATAACAATGTTACCCCCCCCCCCCTTCCCCACACACATATGCCATAATTGTTGTGCCATTCAGATGCCAGTAATATTGTGCCATTCAGAGCGCAGTATTATTGTGCCAGTCAGAGCCCAGTAATGTTGTGCCAGTCAGAGCCCAGTAATATTGTGCCAGTCAGAGCCCAGGAATATTGTGCCAGTCAGAGCCCAGGAATATTGTGCCAGTCAGAGCCCAGGAATATTGTGAAATTCAGACCCCAGTAATATTGTGCCAGTCAGATGCCCAGTAATATTGTGCCAGTCAGATGCCTGTAATATTGTGCCAGTCAGATGCCCAGTATTATTGTGCCAGCCAGATGCCCAGTAATATTGTGCCAGCCAGATGCCCAGTAATATTGTGCCAGCCAGATACCTGTAATATTGTGCCAGTCAGATACCAGGAATATTGTGCTTGTCAGATACCAGGAATATTGTGCCTGTCAGATACCAGTATTATTGTGCCAGTCAGAGACCAGTAATATTGTGCCAGCCAGATGCCTGTAATATTATGCCAGTCAGAGCCCAGTAATATAGTGCCAGCCAGATGCCTGTAATATTATGCCAGTCAGAGCCCAGTAATATAGTGCCAGGCAGATGCCTGTAATATTATGCCAGCCAGATGCCTGTAATATTATGCCAGCCAGATGCCCAGTATTATTGTGCCAGTCAGATGCCCAGTATTATTGTGCCAGTCAGAGCCCAGTAATATTGTGCCAGCCAGATGCCCAGTAATATAGTGCCAGTCAGAGCCCAGTAATATAGTGTCAGTCAGAGCCCAGTAATATAGTGCCTGCCAGCCAGATGCCCAGTAATATTGTGCCAGCCAGAGCCCAGTAATATTCTGCCATTCAGATGCCCAATATTATTCTGCCATTCAGATGCCCAGTAATATTGTGCCAGCCAGAGCCCAGTAATATTCTGCCATTCAGATGCCCAGTATTATTGTGCCAGCCAGAGCCCAGTAATATTGTGCCAGCCAGAGCCCAGTAATATTCTGCCATTCAAACCCCAGTAATATTCTGCCATTCAGATGCCCAGTAATATTGTGCCAATCAGAGCCCAGTAATATTCTGCCATTCAGATGCCCAGTAATATTGTGCCAGCCAGAGCCCAGTAATATTCTGCCATTCAGATGCCCAGTAATATTGTGCCAATCAGAGCCCAGTAATATTCTGCCATTCAGATGCCCAGTAATATTATGCCAGTCAGATACCAGGAATATTATGCCAGTCAGATGCCTGTAATACTGTGCCAGTCCCCCCACCCCCCTTCCCTAGTACTTACACTTCACCGCTCCATGTCCCCCGCCGGATGTCTCCTCCGTGCAGTCTTCCCTCTTGCACGGAGGAGGGAAACAGTCACCGGATGTGACGCAACGTCACATCCGGCGTCAGTTTTTTTTTTTTTCCGGCCGTCGCATCGGATGCGGCTTGCCGGAAAAAAGCGTTCACAAGCGCAATGCGCTGTGAACGCGGCAAGCAGGGCTGGGGGCCCACGGGACAGCTGCCTTGGGGCCCCCCAGGAGTAAATGGGCCCAGGGCAGCTGCCCCGTATGCCCCGCGTTAAAGACGGCCCTGCATGTTTGACAAAACATAATCATATATCGTTGCCTTCCCTGTGTGCCATGATGGGATTTTTTGTATAAGGGATATACCTTTTTTCGTCCAGTTGGGGGCAGCATTGCAACACACAAGTCTTACATTTTTCTCTATCCTTTCCCCAGCCTCTGAGCTGAGCAGAAAGGAATGTAAACTATTTGTTGGAAATGCAGACAAACAACATATGGAGATACTGCTTTAGTTTTATGTACTGAAAACATTCCCTGGCATTTAACTGTTCTTGTCTTCACTTCCTATCATTGTAACATGCTGAGATTTCAAAATGCTGCAAAATAGCTACATTGAACATAGTATGGGCTTTATTCACGAGGGAAGTGCATGGAATTGACAAGGAAATTGCAAGCCTAAGGCCAAAGTCGCCGAGCTGGACTCTAATTCAGCTATACTTTAAACTCTGCTATTTTGGCCTAAATTTTGGAATTCTCTTTTTAATAAATAAAGCCCTTATAAGATTGCAGTATCTTAAATACTACAAACTGTGGTCATAGAATCAGGTTACCTTCCCTCATCACCTCTTTCTTTCATGCTTGCAAGAACTATGCTTGAGCTGCCCCATCTCTCCAGACTTTATTACCAAGGTCTTCTTCACTTCTTCTTGGACTAACTTCTGTGTGACTGAAAAGGGTTCGGAACGGTGCTCGTATGGATGGTACAGTTCATCTCCATGACCAAATTCAATACAATTTAGGGACTAAGCTTTAGTCAGGCCTAGGAACAGGATCTCCGAGCTGTGTTTCCAGTATTGCACCAGGTTTCTGGGAACTGTACAGGGCAAGATGTCCACTGGCCCTACTATTTATTCTCAAGGGAGCAGACAACACTCCCCACCACCTATGTCTATATAGCTGGGACCTAGACAGAGTAAAGAGACACAATCATGGTTCAATATCTAGCAAATGAGACCATAACAGAGGAACAGAATTCTTAGTGGTTTCTCAAGGAGAAATCTAACCCTATTCTAGAGGTCTCCATAGAAGACCAGATTTATCTCCAGGGCTCCTGCGGCTCACACAAAAAAAAGTCAAAAAGAAGACTCCAAATGCTCCAGACCCAATCCAAAAATGGTAGTCCTACCTCCGCTCTCACTAGGGTGCTGAAGCTCAATAAGACCTGGTGTAGAGTCCACACAGCAAGATAGCGTCAACTCATGGACTTCCAATGATGGAGAGGGGAGGGCGCCATATAAAAACATTCCAGATTTATTGGAGTCAGCTGGCCACTTTGTGAGTTGAAGTTAATGTGCGGCTTAAATCGTATTTGCTGCAATATATTCTCGGATAGTTTCTCTTACTCCCCAATTGTGTAGATCTATCTTAAAATACATAGCTGGCATCTCTCACAAACCTTTGTTTTAACCCTGTCATCCTCCATCCAGTTGTGCTAATCTCCACCCTAAACTTTATTTTGTACCCCAAATCTTTTTTTTTTTTAGTCTTAGCCTCACCAGTCCTATCTTATCTTGCTACTTTATGTCCTCTGTGCCTTTGTTGGCCCCTATCCTACATAAATGGCAAAGCTTGTAAGTTATTTGTGCCATGCTGTGATTTATTCTCAGAAACTAAATTGCTCTCAAGTACAGCACTGGACCGATCTTGAAAGGAAAATTAATGCTGTTCAAATCGTGCAGCCAGTTTGGGGCCTACTGAGAAGAATAATTACTTTATGGACAGCAGGTCTGGCATGAGATGAAGAGGATTTGGCCAGAGGCACGGCTGTGTACCCATCTGCCCAGGTCTGTGTCCGAGTCAAGCGGAATCGGATTTAAACAGGAGCCTTTCCCACAATCCTGGAATCCATTGCGATATCTGTACTGGAAAAACTGTAACTGCATCCAGGTTAAACCATTGCTCATTTGCATATCAAGCGAAAGGTGATGTCATAAGCAGGAGACACTTTTAAAATATATAGTTCTCTTATTTTAAGCATGTGAATGCAATTTTGCTAACACATTGTATTGATCATTTTTATTCTCTAAATTCACAGATTCAATGTTTTGGTTGTCAGAGTAGCTTTAAAGACTTCTGGTAATGCCCGGCCCACACTCACAACCAATCCCATAGTAAATCGCGGGACAGTCCTGGGAAAAAATGGGCTGTCTCGTGACAAGAGCTGTTTTGACATTTCTGGGGTGTTTGTGTTTAGCTGTAATTTTCTTCTTTCTCACATACTGTACCCACACAAATTGTATGTTGTTTTTATTGTCATAAGAATGGCTTTCATTAGATAGTATCATGTTCATCATATCTTATAATTTACTACAACAAAAATCATAAAAGATAATAAACCCCCCCTACACACTTTTTCTAATTTTGACCTAAAAAATAATTAACACGGAGTTGCTGGCTGGACGTGCCTGACATGTCCATTGTCGCGAAGGGGTTAAGCATGCTTAGAATAGGCATAAAGCTATCCTAGATATAAAATAAGGCCAGGCGCTAAAGAAAGTATCACTTTACTGAGAGGGTAGTGGATACATGGAATAGTGTTCCAGCAGAAGTGGTAGAGGTTAATACAGTGAAGGAGTTTAAGCATGCGTGCAATGGGTATAAAGCTATCCTAGATATAAGATAAAAAATATAAAAGATAATAAAACCCCCCCTACACACTTTTTCTAGTTTTGACCTAAAAAATAATTAACACGGAGTTGCTGGCTGGACGTGCCTGACATGTCCATTGTCGCGAAGGGGTTAAGCATGCTTAGAATAGGCATAAAGCTATCCTAGATATAAAATAAGGCCAGGCACTAATGAAATTATTACTTTACTGATAGGGTAGTGGATACATGGGATGGCCTTCCAGCAGAATTAGTAGGTTCATCCTAATGTATGTTGTATGGTGTAGACACAGCTCTCTGACTGACGCACAACTGCACAAGGTCTTACTATATTTCATGTAAAAGTGATAAAATGCACCTGCCTGATGTAGATGTTTTGCTTCATTGATTACTATGATGAAAAAGAGACCTATTGGTTGTTTGAAATGCTGAAAGGTATGTTGCATTATACTCTCTTCTGACTGTTCCAATGCATGTTGTTCTTGTAAGTTGAGGTTTACTGCCTTCCTCAGTAAATGTGTGTCGCAGAATTGTTTACTTATTAAAACAGAATGGATGTGATGTAGCAATCAGACACTGGTGGTCCAGGAGAAGTAGGTCGGTTGTGCAGTACCTCTCCATTAAAGCAACTAAGCTCATTATCATGTTCAAGATTATTTTTTTGCTTTTTTTCCAGGGCACCTAAGAAGCTCCCTTGGAGCTTTCGTGAGATGTTTATGTAACTTGGGGACTTAGTCACCAACACTGCTTATACTGCGAATCTAGAGATTAAAAAATGATCTACGCATTGTTAGCAGAAATGTTGTATCTCTGGGTTATGACCTCATCTATGGCTTGATATGTGAATTAACTACTTTTCAATGGGATATGTGTAATATCCACATATCCCACTGAACCATGAGCTGATGTCACAAACCTTATGCTTTACACATAATCCGCTATGTATTTTTAATACCACTTCCTGTTTATTAAATCAGATGGTGGTATGGTAACCAAATGACACAATCTCCGCTGTTGGAGATCATTCACTAAAAGTGAATTACAATTAATAACTGAGCTGGAAAGATTAGGTGCGTTGAACAATGTGTTAAGCCCAGATATCCATGCCTATTCTTGTAGTTCAATTGACAGGTCATTTGTAGTCAATAGCCTTCTATGACTCTCCCTAAGATACACAATCTGCCCATTAATGTGTGTTTAAGGTTTACAATGCATACATATTTGCTTCTTAACACACTGTAGGTTGTTACATCATATTAAAGCTTAAATGCATTCTCTGGTTTACGCTGCCAAATGTAATGCTTGCATTTCAGATTTGGGTGCTTGCCTGTTTGTAAAAATAGTTTGACAACGGCTGAGTTTATTTGTGGGTGCCTTCACTGAATGGTGAGCTGATCAAATGATCTTCCCAATTTAAAGGGCAACTGTAGGCACAAAAATAACTGTGGTGTGTATAGAGATGCTTTAATAAAATAATATAAATAAGGGTCTTTATTATCCACTTGTTGTTTTATACAGCTCTATAAGGGGGCAGACATGTTGTTTAGAATCTTGGGTCAGATCTGCATTGACCTTCATGCAGATGAATGAAGATCTGTCCCAAGATTCTAAACAATATGTCTGCCCTCGGTTAGAGGTATATGAAGCAAAGAGGACTCAATAAAGTACATTATTTGTATTCTTTCATTAAAACATTTCTATGTAAAATGCCTACACTTGATGTGATCTTTCAATTAAACACAAGTTCATTTGTTGCTACAGTTGTCCTTTAATGTTGTGTACAGACAATCCTGGTGAGTTCCTCCTGCTAGAAGAACAGAATTGGCATTGTTAAAAGGTATTTTAATGCATTTTCACTGGCCACGTGTGCTGTTCTAGAAGGAGGAACTCAACAGGTTTTCCCTACAATGCATAGTTAAGTCAGTGAGATAATATGTTCACCTCTCCTCAGCTCACCTTTTACTAAATAGCCCCTTGGTGCCAGTGAGTATGTAGATTAATAGTTTTCAGTATCCTGGGGGCAAGATTCTATGATATAATGAAAATAAATAATGGCAATAAAATATATATAATATGTGTGGACATAGTAAATAAGACAGGACAATTACAGCTAAACACAAACACCACATAAGTGTTAAAGCAGCCTATGGCAACAAGGGTACGGCATGGCCATAAAGTCGTATCACCAAGGGGTTAAGGAAAACGAAATCACCCTGTTGTGTAACCTGACCGGCAGGTGCAATACTGGGTGGTGACAGCACTTTTCAGCAATAAAGTTTATTGGGAGACTCCACTGCAATCATGTTGCCTCCCTCTTTTGGGGGAGTGTCTAAAGGCGGAGCATTACCGCGTAGACTGCAGACCAGTCGATAGCTGTTTGTGTACTTTAGTATTTAGGGTTGCCCCTCGATCCCGACCACGTTACTGCCTCCATAGACTTAACATTGGCCTAAAGCCAATTTACCAGCCTGAGCTTATAGAAAAGACAGGCACAATTGGAAGAGGGGGTGACTGAGATTTGGGGGTTTATTGCAGCTGCAGTTCATTATTATGGGACTAGTGTTAGATAATACTATGCAAACGGACATCAATAGATAATGACACTCCACTATTTAAGTCTCCATTTCAACATAAATTATCATTATACATTCTGATGACATATTCCCATTAGCAAAGGCACTGAGCTGTGTGGTATTGATTTCTTTCAAAATAGGAATCTGTTCTGTATTTATACCTAAATTATTTAAAATGCTTCTAGAACCATGTGTTAGGTCTCTGGCTAGCTCCCGGTTTCTCCTTTCGACCCCCCCGTTATTTTCTCACAGGATATTAATGAGGAAATCCTGTATCTTTTCCACCTCCATGAGTTGAACAATTGTCTTGTGGGCTGAATTAAAGGTAAACTCTAAGTCCCAGTGATTTATTTGCTTTCATAATGACTGGTCTGCTTCACATTCGCAATCTGTATTACTTTTCTTTTCTTGCTTGTAAAGTCTTGCTGGTCCGTCTCTTAAAGGACAACTGTCTGCAAGAAATAAGTGCTGTTTGACAGAAAGATTGCACCAAGTATAGCCATTCTAAGTAGAAATAATTTAATGAAACAATATAAATAAAGTACCTAACTGTGCCCTCTTTGGTTGTATGGCTCTATAATGGGGCAGACATCTTGGGCCAGATATTCCTTCATCTGACCCAAGATTCTAAACAAGATGTCCGCCCCCTGATAGAGCTATACGAGCAGAGCAGGCTCAATACAGTGATTGATTTGTTTTCTTTCATTAATGTATTTCTATTTGAAACGCCTACCCTTTATGCAGTCTTTCAGTTAAACAGAAAGTATTTTTTTTGTGACCGTTTTTTATGACACATAAGGCCTAACTTCTGGTCTGCCATTTTATTGTGAGGATAAGTAAGGCTTGTGTTGAGAGGTCGAGACAAAGAGAAAGGAAAAAATGAGTAAAGAATGGAGAAAGGCCGGATACAAAGAGTAGGATAGTGCCAGACGTGTGGAGAAAGCTGGTACAGGATAATATACATATCCTAGAATTACTACACAATTTGATCCTTGACTATATATAACCTATAATAATGCTCAGAGTGATATGGGAAAAAGGGCGTCAACCACTGGACTACCTAGGCTTCTAGTAAGAGCATCATTACGGCATCCCCCCCATAAAAAAACCTTATTTACAGAGGTCAGGGTTGCACTAGTGATCTTTCTTTTTCTTCACTGTTCCTTAGACCATTTTTAGGTGTTCATCTCCCAGTATGACTCAACTTCTAAGGGTTGATTCCTTGAGGACCGTGGAAATCCACATAAAACATCCTGACTTGGCGCTGAACACTTTCATTTGCAGTTTTTCTGGGTTTTCTCCTGGTGTTCAATTTTTTTTTATGCAGGACTTCTGTATGACTCTCCGCTTAGCACTAGCAGCAGTACTGTGTTTTGTTTATTATTTACACAGAGTAGAATGGAGTGGATGGCAATCAATACAGAACGGTGCCAGGATAACAATATGTTGATGCGGCAACCATATACTGATGGAAGTTTTGTAATGAAATAATATACATATGGATTGTTAAATGTAGTGCCTTGCCCATCACACTTGAATCTAAGTTTACTATTTTGATCATCTTGAATGGCATAGTAGGGAATACAAGAGGAAGATCCACAAACAAGTAGGAATTGCCAAAGGGCGCCATATTAACCTCCTTATAGTACTCTTTACTGATGCGTGGCAATGGGATTCTGTGCCAGTGTTTCACCTAGAAGTTTCACATGAAGTGTTTAAAGGTCATTTGGTTAGTTTTTTGATGTCACACAAACCAGACAGATTCCATATTATTACATATGGCACTTTCCGCCTATGCGAAAGTGACTACTCCCTCAGCAAAATATGTGCACTATGGTAAAATTGTTTTCTTTCCCATGGTCTCAACTAGACACAGAAAACATCCCACAACGCAGCCAAAGAATTCGGATTTAATAGAATTTAGCATAATTCTTTCTGCTCCCAGGAGATCTTGATCCTCTCTCTCATATTAACAAGTAAAAAAACACACCAGGCTAAAAAGTGAATTTTAATGTGTATATTTTCATGGTTTGGTTTTTTGTCAATCCATATTCATTTTGCGTACATAAAACCCGACTCTGCCTTCTGCTCTGTTTAAAACAATCAAGTCCCTTGTACAAATTTACTTCACACTAGAAGTCTGGCCACACAATTCATTGGTGCCCTACATCACAAAAAACTATGTAAAAGATACAGCGATGTGTGAATTTCAGGCCTGGACTAAGAGGCTGGTGAGATGTTAGTGACTTGGCGTTACTATAGAACATTACTAATCCACTACATAGGAACGTTCAGTTAAGCCTTCATACACTGCGAAATGCGTTGGGAAGCTAACATTCAAGTCGTAGGAAAATTGTAATAAACTGGTGCAGGACACCGAAAACATGACCTTTAACAGCACTGCTTCCGAGGAGCTTGGGAACAACCTGATGTAATTTCTTAGTGAATGATGCCTCCCAACAAGGGACGACAGTAGATCTGAGGGGTTTTCTTGCATGTATTATGGCTAGAGGTGAGAGGATACAAAATATTTAACAAGTAGTCAGTCCCTGAAATTAGGTGTTATATACATATACACATAATGTATCTAAGTTGTTTTTTTCAACCCCCAATTATAATTTGAAAGGACAAACACATTTACTTATGTATAGTTGATAGCGTGCATTAAATGTAGGCATTTTAAATAGTAATGCTTTAATGAAAGCATACAAATAAATTAATTTTGATTCGTCTTTGCTTGAATACCTCACTCAGGTGGCGGACATGTTGTTTAGAATCTTGGGTCACATGAAGAATGATCTGACACATTATTCTAAACATGTCCACCCCGTGATAGAGCTATATGGAGCAAAAAGGGCTCAATAAGGTGTGTTTTTTTATGTTCTTTTATTAAAACATTTCTATTTATTCCATGCAATCTTTTAATTAAATGTAACTTAATGCATTATCGTCTATCCATAACAGGACACAGAAAAATGTCAAAACTTTGCAGCAGAAACTGAGTGCTGTCTCTTTATGGCAATGTAATGCTACCTGTTGGCATAACTAGCAGATAATTTGCAGAGTGCTTGTAAGCACCATTTCCCCCTCTCATCTCTATCCTGTGCTGTAAATTGCTAGCCTCCATCAGGCAAGTCTCTGCTCAGCCATGTAATTATTTAGGCCTGTGCCTTTTTCACAGTAGTCACCAATTACACTGTCAGGGTGAACTGGGAAAAAATATCTCCTTTTCAGGATCCAACGTGAAACCCACTAGTTATATCTGCTGAGAAACACACAAAGGGTTGGACTACAGCTCTCAAAACCCTCAGGAAAAGACTAGTTAAGGGGGATGCGAGTTAAAGGGGAACAAAGACTTTCTTGTAGAGGTCATTTGTTGGACAACCTGAGCTACTTTGTTAAAACACAGACTTATTTAACTCCAGATTAATTTTTTCAAAGGCTAATTTTTTTGTATGTTGTATGTTTTAAATGTGAATTGAGCACCCCCTCAAAAAAAACACGTTATGGTTCAACACTGAATATATCACTAATATGTTAGTAGCAGGGATAGGCACCAAAGTTGCTCATGTTAGACATTTATTGGGCTGTGACGGCCAATTTAATGATGTTCTTTGCTGACCTTAAGACAAACATTGGTGTTCTTGTATGGACACTTTGCCTATTCCCCCCCAAAAAAACTTCTTCTGCTGCAATTTTCATGCTTCCTTCTGAGAAAATTAAGTCATTAGATATTTCTGTGGAATCAGCCTCTCTGGTGTTTTTATTCCAAACACTTGAAGCAGCAGTGTAGTTTCAGCCAGCTCTGTGTGCTGTGATATAATGTAAGACTTTATTTGCAGTTTTTAGGGAACAGGGGGTGTTGAGGAATAAAGGTAAGGAGCCCCTTTATAAAAGCCCAGATTTTATCCCTCCAGGAAGATATCATCTCTGGTCAACAACAAAATTACAATACTCAATGCCCAACTTCAGCTAATGAAGAATTATCACATTCTTTGTCTAATCATGAAAGCGTAGGCCTCATTAATACTTTACGTACAACTATAGTTGTATTTCTTATAATTAACAGTATATATTTTTTTCTTTGCCATCACAGTAGCACACAAGAGATAGGGCAGGTACCCCACCCCTATAGCTATAGGCGTAATGCGATGTATGATGAGCAAGTACAGCAAATAGCTAACCTAAATCACAGAATCCGTCTAGTTTTTGTTTGTTTGTTCGTATTATACTTCTGATATTATCTGTTACTGCACAGGTCTTGCATTTCCTTGAAGCTGCATTCATTTAAGACATTTCAAATAAATCCTAGATGAGGAATTATAATATATGTGAATTATCCTGTTCTATATCACCACGGTTGAGTAGACGGATAAGACTCTTTTACCTGTACCTCGGTAATGGTTGTCCCTGTCTATTGTCACACCAGGTAAGTTCTTTAATAAGTAGAGCCAAGCTAGTCACGCTTTTCTCTCTCTATAAGATACTTGTTTACATGTTCTTCAAATTATAATTTCTAGTTCCCCACAGTTATAACTTCTGGAAAGCTCTAATATTTGCTATTGTGATGGTAAGAAAATCTTCATTTTCTTACCTGGGATTTTTTCTTTTTCTTCCATATCACTAGTAACACACCTTTATCCCCCAATATTGTGTGCTTAGATAAATTCTTTGTCAAAACACAGACTACCTATAGGGGTGGGGACCTTAACTAGAAGTCTGTATTCCTGCCCTATATCTTGCTTGCGTGCTACTGGTCATATGCAAGAAAAATTAGTACTAGGTAAGAATGTATAATTTGTATATAATTTATATATCTCTCACCTTCTCTTTGTAACCGCTAGCCATGCTTTCTTTGGAGGAATAGGTCTGTCATTAGTACTCAGGATTCAGCTCAGTAGACTAGATCTCTTCCAGACTACAACTGTCCTTTTAAAAAGTTGAATCTCATTTCCTAGTCAGCGTACAATGTTGTATCTATACATAAGAACTACTAAATATCTCTGTAGCATTTGTTCCCACTACATCTGCTGGAAGAAGATCACCCGTATCTTCCAAATGTGTAAAAGTTTACTTTTGCCCTTAATTACCCTCTTCTGTAAATTCATCCACCAGACTCCCACCTCTAGTTCGAACCTACTTGCACACTGTTTATTCCGTTTTGGATATGTTTCTAACTTTTAACCTCTCAAGACCACAAGCCAACTTTACCGGTGTATACAAAGGGTACGGTTGGCCACCTTTGGAATATTCAGCTATTGTTGGGTTACCTTGAGAAGCTGGCTGAGGTTTGCATCTAGACTGTAGCTGGTATGCCACGGTTTATAAAAAAAAAAAAAAAACCCAAACCCTCTTACAGTTACTAGAGGACAGTCATCTGCTGTGCTCCGTTCATGATGTATCACAACATTGTAAGTGGCAGAAGAGGTAAAAATGGCGATAGGCACTCAGAACCAAAAAACATGAGGCTGCGTGGGAAAAGGAGGCCTTTCCTGACATTTCCCATCCTCTAAAGACATCAGTTCTCAGATATCTAAAGGACTGAAATCTCTTTGTATTTAAATCGTGAACACTAGAAGGCAGCTGGATGAATTGGGAAACTTGGTGGATTGCAAAGACAATATCGCGTGCCATGTAGAACATGTGACATTATCACACCGATCAAGAGCTTGCACGCAAACTGGTAAATGTGGAAGAAAAGTCAGCAAGCATTTTTTTTTTTTTGAAGTCTTGCAAATCTGCAAGGGAACCAGAAGATAGTATGAATAACAACAGAAGGTCTAATTGGCCCATAACTATGAATCCCAGTCGCTAAACTGGCACTGGACTCGTAGCTAGTTCAATACTATACTATTCCTTTTTTTTCATGTTGTTCTTCTAATACACTAATGCGGAAGAGCTTACAGCACACGTGGATATAAATGGTCTTTCAGCTGTGAGTAGGAAATACTACAACTTAATGCAAAAACAAAGATTACAACCTAGGTTCTATAAATCGGCAGACTGTTCTCGCCTTTCCATTTCGGCCTGTTCCACTGTGGGTACTGCTTATAGCGGAAAGCTCATATTCACATAGACAAATAGTAGCCAGGACCAGCCAATGACCTTGATTGAACAGCATTTTTGTGACTAGAAATACATAAAAAGCATACATTTTCCACGGTTTTAGAATCTTTTCCAGTTGGTCATCCTTTGTTCAACATGAAACTGTGGGCGAAACTGTAACACCATCTGTCGTTCATGTTTACTATCAATGTCTCAAATTGTGAAATTGTTCCAACCATTATCTCTCTCTTATTCATAAGAGTGTCCATTCTCTTTCTCCAGAGATTTGTTTTTCTTCCTCCCAATTGTTAATACAGTAGGGTCTGAAAATGCAAATGGTGGACATGTGAAATACCACAATCTTCCTCCTTTTTGTGCTTCTTGAGGCACCATGAACCCAGTTTTCCTACAACTGCCATCTTACTGGTAGGAACATTGGGGTACTGTGCTTTTGTGTTTTTTTTGTTTTAATTCTATTGAGCTCTTCCGTTGAGACACAAGACACACACCACTAGGCAGCACAAGTTAATAATGGAGAGATGAAAAGTGTTGAGTTTTGTCGAAGGGAGCAGAGCAAGAGTTCTAGATCACTGGACAGTAAGGGTGGTGAAGAAGACTACTCAAGTTTTATTCTCGTCGTAGATGTCAAGAGATGGTTCAATGGTGGAGAGTTCAGTCTCGTAGCCGAGGCTCCTCGGAGATAGCGAATTGCGATGAAAGAATAGACTACCTGCAATAATCCAAAAGGCATTTCATTAGCTCAACTGAATCTAATACACAAAGAAAAAATAACTTATGAATGCTCTACAGGATAAAATGTATACATCAAAACAATTCTACATATATAAGCAAAAGGAACAATATCTATTTTTTTTAAAAGCATCTTATAAAAATAGATTTACTACTGACAATTTTATTTTTCTTAAAGGTACTCCATTACCGAAACACTGGTTATACAGTGAATGTAAAGAGCAGCAAATTATCTATACATTGTGTTAGCAGTAAATGAATTGAGAATAATGTGTCAATGAAGTCTCTCGCTGATGACATCACCTGTGGCTTGCTATGCAAATTACATTTAGCATTGAAAAGCAGTCTCTCTGCATATCAAGTCACAGGTGATGTCATAAAAAGCAGACACCACAGACACATTTAAAACACATTTGACTAAATTTATGCAACTCTGACACACTGTAAATTTTTGATATCGACACTGATAATATATCACCTAAGCAGGAGTAGATTGCCAAATTACATTTTCAATGCAAGAGGGAGACGGGACATCTCTATTTCTTAAATATATCTGCACTATTCAATTTCCCTTTTGTAGAGTGGAACATATTGGGGTTAGAGACCGTTGCAAAGTGTCAAAAGATCAGCGCTGATATTTTGTACCATCACTAAACCCAGCGCCATGGGAAGTGATCTCATGATTACTCTCAGTAGAACATTGACTTACAAACCGAATACAACCAAAATGTAAAATTTATATTCTTTGTCCGAACAATTTGCAAAGTCTGTAGTTTGTGCAAAAATCGGTTTCTGTTCACTACATTTTGCTACATTTTCGGGAGTTCGTTATAAAAGTAAAGTTTGATGCAAAGCTAAAAAAATAAAAAATGGAGGGAATCACCATGGAAACCAATGGAATGACCCTGCTGTTTGAATTTTTCCCCAAAATTAAATTTTATGAAAAAACCTCCATTATGGTAGCTTGATTGAACGATGGCTTTATATAAATACTTGGTGCTTACGACAACCACATGCTGTACAACAATGTGCACAATATATATGTGTTTTAAAACTCTTGTGTTACAACCAGGACTCATTCAGTAAATTTGCATTGTACCCATCTCAGAATTACTAAAGCGGATTAATTATGAGACAACAAAAACATCTTACAGTTCTTTCAACCTTGGAATTGCAGACAGTGCTGCGCTTGTATTCCGCAAGAGCCATAATAAAAGCTTTTTGTGTTCGACAATTACTATTCCAAAGGCCATCGCGAACTGGCAGGAAATCCAATTCATTTATTTCATTTTAGAAGCGCCAAATCCTTCAAAGATTCTGTTTCTATTTTTGTAACGTCCCTTGAGAAACAATAGTTATGTAGATAATGGAACCGCAGAAAAAGGGTTATTTTATGTAGACCGACATTCTGAATACCATATCTAAACAAACAAACAAACAAACTTCGTAGATAACCATTCCGTGAAATGGGAATGGTTATATATATATATACCAAATATTTATATTTAGGCAATTTGTATGGAGTCGGAGAGAATCCTTACCACTCACGGGACATTGTTGAAAGCATTCACCCAATAAAGAGAGAAGTGCAGGGAATTGAGATTGAAATTTCAAACTTAATGCCAATGTAGTAGAGTTGGAAAACTTCTCTAATGCAGCTGAATGAGAGAATTTTTCTAACTCTAACTGACCTAAAGTTTGAAATTCTTGTCTGTAGTCCCTGAAATTCTCTCTTTATTCAGCAGACCATATTAGAACAGTGACATGGAGATAACATAGGAGGGAACACTCCTGCTGATAATCAACTATAATTAAAGTCCTCAGATATCTTCAGCTACGACCTGGGAGCCATACAGTGTCTTAATCTGTAAAGTTTATATGTTTTCGTCATTTGACCTAGCTTTGCAACTGTACCATGGTGGATCGATTACGTAGACTGTGAAACATAAGGTGGTCTGGCTTCACCAGTCATGAAGTATTGCCACATCAGTTGATCTGTCAGCATGAGTGAAGGTTTTTAAAGGAAAACCCTCTCTAGTAGTCACATAACTTCTAGGAAGGAACGTGCTCCGCCTACATAGTAATTAGTTGTTACTCATTACTTTATTTTTATTTTTAAACATGACCAGACCTGATTTAGAGTAATGATGGATTGAGAGGCTGTCTAAAGACCAGTCTTGAAGATTGATGCATACAATGGTCCTGCCATTCTTCTATTGTAACACCATGATGTAATTATGTATAACAATGCACTGTTTTTAATGGTTGCGTTGTAGACTTTTAATGGTCGCGTAGCATAATATATATATATATATATATATATATATATATATATATATGTTTCTAATTATCTGAATGGGCATATAAAAATAATTTATTATTATATAAAATCCCCCGTGCACAGATTAAAATAAACATAACAACTGTTCTGCATGTATATTACACTACTGGTGAAATGTGTCTGCCAAGGACCAAAAGTCATTGGTATAGAGTCCTAATTTGGGAAGGGGAGTTCAACTATGACCCTCCAGCTCTTGCTGGACTACAGCCACCACAATTCTCTGGCAGTGTACGATTTGGGAGCCCTATTACATCATCAGCTAAACCCCGAAAGGGTTAGCGTATCTTTTCACAAGATAATTGTTTCTATGTAAAAATATCTATTGATGGCACTCATGTGGAAAACATATACTATAGATAAATTAAACTACTGCCCTATGGAATAATAATAAATAAAGGGCTTGCTGATCTATTTTGAAAAGCAGTAGTGTACATTAAATAAGTATGAGGGGTGTAGAGAAGCTGGTAGTTGATTTTGGAATGGGACGGTGTTGGGTGCCATTTTGGTATTACTATTGTGTATAGTTTAATGTAATATGATAGAAATATGAGTGATCGTTGATATTTGAATATTGTGGGGTAGGGTGGCGGTTATTAGATTAAATGGTAGCTCTTGGCATATACCTCTGCCACATTCTCCTTCCGCTGGTCCACTAATATTTGAATGTAGGCATAATTTGGTTCTACTCCTAGGATGCTATTGTGCCCTAATCCTGCTCGTAGGGACCAGTTGTCTCTGTGATTATTACAATAATAGTTATAAAATGAGGGTGAAAACAACATTTGTTATCTCTAAATACGTGTAAACATACAATTTGCGAACTAGGAATAATGTAAAGCTACCAGCAGGAGATGGCAGATCAAGCATTAATAAGTGACTTCTGAATTCCACCGAGGGGTCTTCTGTTACAGCTTTTACAAGGCATGGGAAGATTGGGTTACGGTTCCATCAGCATTTATTTGATCTGGAACTTAATGTATCACTCCGATCTGCCCAGCCCAGTATCTGAAATGGAGATGGCGCATTATGTTACGCCATTAAGCTTCTATTACCGAAGCGGATCGGAGGCCTTAGAAAGGTCTGCTAAATAGAGGATAAATTGCATGAGTTGTAGGTCAGGCAATTTGCGTCGTCCCCCCCCCCCCCCAGCTGTTGCGATAAGAAAAAGGTGGGAGTTGCGGTAACTGTTGAATGACAACTGGTACAACACAGTGTATGAGGAGAGACACTATAGGGGAATCGAGGTGGGAATTTCAAAACTTAAGGACAAAGTAGCAGAGTTGGAAAAATTCTCACATTCAGCTGTATGGGAAACATTTTCCAGCATTGCTACATTGACCTAAAGTTTGAGATTTCCCTGCCATTGTATCTGTATTGGACAGACACAAATGTAATCCGGGTTCACTCCGATGTGAACCTCTTTCCAGAACTCTAGAAGGCTCACTGAATTTGGTGTCTTATGTTAACTGGGCCTTGCAGCCCCTCATCTCTCATGTTTTACCAGTATTGTAGCCATACTTTTCTCCATAACCTTCCCATCTCATTTGTAGCTCTTTATGTTGTATAAACATGAAGTAAAAATGTATTACATAGTATATAATTAAATGGAAGCTGCTTACTAGATCAAGATGGCTTCACTTTGGTGCGGTGCCACGCTATGCGTGTGAGCTCACTAATTTCCCTTAAATTGGAGAAGGGACAATGGCTTCTCTATTTTACTCTTTCATGAAGGTGTGCATGCTCGCAAGTTTACAGTCTATAGGTAGTTGGGGACATGAGACACACAGATGCTTTGTCCCATACATACTCAGGACTGTGGAATGTAACTGTACCCGCCCTGACCTTCTCTCTGAGCTCTTACTTTACCTTTGGCTCATTCATTTGGTTCGATTTTTAATAGAGCCCTCCTACTCGCACCCCTGCCTGAAGGACTGTCTCACATCTCCAGGTTTTGCAAGGTAACTGAGAAGTCACACGTAACGTGTCTGTCCTGTTTGCCCCTTTTTTTTATGGCTTCACATAAATAAACAGACATGTATTACTATCCCTGGAGTGCCGGTCTATCTATATTTTGTACTATTAATAGCGTGGTCGGCTAATTAACCTGAGCACCGGAGGGATTTGTATCAGCTGCTCGAATTTGCGCCTCCAGAGATCCTGTCCGCTTGGTGTTTATTTACATTAACTGAGAAGTCAACAAGAGCCTTCCTGAGCGTGTGGCTAGGACAGCTCTCCTGAGTTATTGGACACCATTTTTCCTCCTCAGTGAATCTGAATCTAGCTTATGGAGTCTCTGGGCTAAAGTGCTAAATATACAAATATGGCAGTGCAAATCTTTCACAATGCTTGTACATTACTATGGTGCTGGTCCTGACAGCATGACTATTAGTGGAAAATTATGTTGGACTTGTGCTCCTTCCTGATGATCAATTTTCTATTTATTATGACTGTGCCAAACACGTGCCCCCTTTAGAGTGGATCCTTTGATGCTGGAGGATTTTTTTCTTAGTGGCCTACTTAATACAATGTCATTTAAAGCACTGAACCTGACGATTTTGATTTTAATATGATACGGGTTGAGCATCCCTGATCCAAAATGGTTGGGACCGGCAGTATTTGGTATAACAGATCATTTGGGCAGCAACGGCCCTATAAACGATCTACATTATATAAATTCAGTGTAAGCAACTTTCTCACATTGTATTAGGTAATATAGATCATTTATAGAAGTGGACCTGGTGAACTTGCCTACTCCGCTCGTCACGCTGTAGTCCCTCCCTCCCTCCCTCCCTCCCGTCACAGCGTTCAGGGAACTACATTTCCCATGAGTGTTGGCTCCAAATTTACGGTGTCCGAGGTGGGGAATCAAAGGAGCTTCACCACCGGGGTGCCAAGAAGATGAGTATCCTTTATCTAAACTGCCTTACATCCGAAAAATGTTTTTTTTAGGATTATGGCTCATTTTGATTTTTAGATCTTCATACAAGGGATACTTCTGTAATTGATCTGGTCATAGATGATCATTTTTCTCTGATAATTTGCTAGTAATTGATCGTTCACCTTTTTGAAGGTTTGATTGTCTGCTGTCTATGGCGGGGCAATAAACGAAAGCCGCCCCTTTGGTACACTGATTTCTACTGGAAATTATAAAAAGCAGGGAATGTTCTGTTACTGATTACTGTGGTCTCTGGATCAAATCAGTGCACACCATGGTAATGATGAACCTCACGCCAAGAGATTATCCCCTGAAATAAATTAAATATCAGTCATGCCCCCTACTGGTGGCAGATCCCTGATGTACTGTAATGCCAATATTAGCTTTTATCTTATGTAGCTAGGACACTGAACATTAAGGGACAGAAGTCTGAATTTGTGGGGTGAACTTTAAATAACAAGCAAATGTATAGATCAAGAAGATAAAATAAAGGGGTTGTATATTTGTTAGCGCAGCCCCATACTGAACCTTCGTAGTACCACAGAAAGAAATCTAAAAACCCTTTCTCTTGACCAATGAATTTTCTTGAAAGGCATCAAAGTCCATTACTAAATAAAGAGATTAAATAGGATAATAAAAAAAACAAAAAAAAAAAAACAGTGCACAGTTGCCTTGTATCATTTGTCACGGGCTTGTCCGTTGAGATCGTAATTTGAAAAACGTTTGCGTCTTTTTCACACCGTGTCATCAGAAATGTAATCCGCTACGCACAGAGCGTCCGCTGTGTTTCAATTCTATTTTATAATGTCATTAGCAGTGTAATGATGGGCTTTGTGTAATGCGTTTTACTCCAGTTCTCACAATTCTATAGAAGAGAAAACCTTTGCGTGTGTATGATGGTGGGCAGTAATCCAATTAGGACTTCAGCTGGTCGTAAGGTTGCACCCAGACCATATTTTACTGGCCGCCCGGTAAAATATTGGCTTGAGCCCAACATTAAACCTAAGTCTAAGGTTGCGTCTTTTTCAAGAAAATTTTGTCCTAAAGAGATGGTTATGGCTACATAAACATTTACAGTAAAATTAAAAATATGTCTTAATTATAAAAGAAATTACTTTTTAGAAACATAGAATGTGTCGGCAGATAAGAACCATTCGGTCCATCTAGTCTGCCCAATGTTCTAAATACTTTTATTAGTCCCCAGTTCCCGATCTTATAGCTAGGATAGCCTTGTGCCTATCCCACGCATGCTTAAAATCCTTGACTGTGTTTACCTCTACCCCTTCCATGTTTAGATTCATGAAGATTAAATCCTTTTGCTAAACAGCTATAATTCTGATGCTTAACTGCTCAGTTGCCTTCAAAATTAGGGCAATGTTTGTCATTTTACATAGACATCCAGATAGGTAGAGAGGTCGCATTCATTAATTATCCACTACTTTCCCCATATGATCAATAAAAATCAGCTGAGCAATTAATATTCATAGTAGATCACTATATAATTGTTTCCAGTCTGGCTCAGTCATCACCACCCTGATCTATTATTTTAGTCACTTAATAAAAAAAAAAAATAACAGTAAGATTTGTTTGCCATGACCTCCATAAAGTCAACCCATATTGTACAAAATACCAAGATAATAATATCACACGCTTAATGTGGCTATGTTTTCAATGCTTCCTTGTTAATTTAATAGTTATTATAGGCAAGTAATATTGACAAGAAAAATATAAATGAAATGAATAAAATATTTAGTAGGATGGGAAGAAATGTATTCCTGTAAAAAAAGACAATATTCAGAACAAATACTACAGGGTTTATTTAGAGGGCAAGTTTCTATTCATTTTTAAAGTGGGCCCTTCAGGAATCACCGAATTGATCAGCGTGAAAATCTGCAATGATGGCAGATTTCGGGGGCAATACGGAATGGTGGTCTTGAACGCTCCCCCATAGACTTCTATGAGAGGGCTTCATATTACAGAAATATAAAAAAAAAAGTCCTCCAGAAATCTCCCTGAAGTAAAACAAATAAAATGAAAAACTGTTAAAATAAATAAAAAATTAAAATCCATCATAAACATCATATCTATATATATATATATATATATATATATATATATACATACATATATATATATATATACATACATACATATATATATAAAAGTACATCATAATAAAATAAAAGCATATTTATATAAGTTTCTTAAATATATAAAATAAATGTTGAAAACAATATAATGTACTACAAATACATATCTCAACATGCAATACAGGTATATATTGCAATGTAGTACATAAAAATCAACACACATTTTCCACACGCCACTTAGTAACCCAAACAAAAGTTAGGGAATTGCCACGTATATACTCCAGGGTTTACACTTGGCTTCCTTCGAGTAAGTCGTTTCTTCATTGCAGACCATTGAGTCTTGGGTTTAGCACCTATCCATATAGAAGGACCTGGATATATCTTTTCTATGTCCCCTCTGTAGCCATTCTGTCATTGTTATGGACTTCGTTAGTGTATTGTGTTGGACATGATTGGGCTGTGGACATTAAGAAGGTTTAGTGCGTGTCGAATGGGGCGCTGATAAAATGGGTCCTTTCTTAAAGGTTGTCAACCTGTCTCCAGTAAACATATAAATGTTCCAAGCCACAATGGTGACTGTGTTTCTTCCAGTTACTGTTCTTATGGTGTTTTTTTTTTTGCGGTTCTCTGTGCTTGTCTAGTAATTGTATTCATTAACCCCTTAACGTACGTCATGCACCTTTAAGGGCGCGGGATGTGATCAAGAATTGCCTCCGGCGATCAGACGGTGTTGCCGTGATGCCTCCATGAAATAAAATGTAAATATTTCTAAACTAAGGACAAACATTAGAAAGTATTTAGATAGGGTCTTTTTTTACTGATTGTAATTGCGTAAAATTGTTTTTCGATCAAAGTAAGAAAAAGTGTTTTTTTTTAAAAAAATTATTTATATTTTATGATTTTTTTTTATAGTAAATTATAAGATAAGGTGAAAATTATGAGATCTTAAGAAAGCCCTACTTGTGGCGATAAAACCAGTTTATAACATGTATGGGTACATTAAACGAGAATACAATTAAATTGCACCTAAACACAAAAACTGCAGAAGTCTAAAAACAGTGTCCGTCCTTAAGGGTAACCATTTTCCGATTGTATAACACAGAGAGACTTAACGATAAGAAACCACCCCAGGACCGGTTTCGTTTTTATCTCCTGCATGATGCGCCATGTATGCAAATGAATTTTCGTCGGGAACGACACTCACTAGGAAAGAATCCAGTCGCACACCCATCTTTCAACAAATTCATTTAATTAGTACAAATTTAATGATTTGGCACTAGTGCAACAGCGTGAAAAAAGGTAAGAATTTGCAATTAATGGGGAAAAAAAAGATTAGGATTAGTAAAATGTATTTTTCTTGTCTTCTTTTCTGGTCTAGTCTCTTCAGGACCATTCAACCCTGGAACGTGAGCAGAGAAAGAAAAACGTAAGGAAAACAATACATATTTAATGGTACTAAAGAGAAAAAAAAAATACAAGGATCCTTTTCACTGGCATGAAGATCTACATTCACTAAAAGGTAACTAATATTCAGTCAATCCCTGGTAATCCACCCTGATGCTCTTACCTCTGCTCTGCCAGAAATGATATCAAATCTACCCATTGGTGTGCCTAGCTTACAAGGCACCTTGGGTACATTTCCCTACCTTCCAAATTGAATGGCAGAGAAGCTGAGGTGCCCTCTGACTTGGGGCTCTAGTGCACAACCCCTACTGGTGATATCACTGTAGGATCCTCCCTGAGTTTCAAATCTTCAAGACAAACTATAATACAAGTCCTAAAAATCAGTCATGTTGTTGGCAGACAATAGACTACATATAATACCCTAGGTCTATTAAGGGGACTGTCTGGTGCCCAAAATGTATCTTCCAAATGTTAATGCATAGTAATGTGCTTTAAAATTCATGTTTTACATTTTGAATTGCTTAAAATATATAAAAAAAAATTAGGATGAATTTGTGAAATTGCAGCAGTTTGATAGAAACCAGAACTTCCCACACTAGCTGAGTAAAAGTAAATTTCCTTTTCTTTTTGCTGCAGGAACCAATGAGAATAATTTTATTTAAATTAATGGAATTTTCTTCCTCTTTAGTGATGTCATCAGACTATATGTTGCATTGTTAAGAGATCCTATGTGTACAAGATCAAGTCTATTACAGTCCACACAATGTATTCTATTCCAGGAGCACCGGATATGACGAAATGAAACAAAAGGTTATATGCTTAGTGTCTATATAATCAGTGCTGCAGTAAACATGCAGAGTAATCACTGGGAAGGGCTTGAGTGAAATATTAAAAATGGGATTTATGCCGAGTGCCTGCATCAAATCACACTGGAAAAAAAAAGTCAGTGCACTATACAAGCAGTAATCTTCATCTTGCACCAAAGGGAGTTTGGGGACTAGACTGTCCCTTTAAGTATACTTAATGCCCGTGACTTTTTTTATTTTCTTCAAATAGCTTCGCTGACAGAGTTGCTCTTATCTCTATGGACAGCTCGTTTCATTATGCTGTATGCACTCAGAATGAGAACTCATTCAGCACTACCTATTGATCCTCCAATATAATAAACTCCATGGACTCGCTGCAGTTTATCATAAGCGCAAATGGGCAGCAAAGGGTCATAACTCATAACTGACAGACACTCTGCGAAGCGAAGGCCTGGGATGACAGGGAAAGGATGTGCATGCATTGGAATCCTCAATGAACTGCCTCTTGCCTGCTCTCTAACAGTCTTGCAGTACAGAAGTAGGGACCCTTATGGAAAATCCCTGCCTCTAGGCTGCATTAAAACTTTGCTGTGCTTTTGATTAACCCTATATGTGTGATTGTGTATTAAAAGGGACTGTATCACCTAAACATTGTTTTTCCTGTGATTGTAGAGATTAAAAAAAAATGCTTTAAAATGATCTATACATTGTGTTAGGAGAATTTCAAGCAAATGTCTGAATTATAATAATTCCTCGGGTTATGGGTTATATTTAATAAAATACTAAGAGTAGGCGCTAAATTATTAATAAAAGCAAAACACAACGTATACATTTTAATAAACTATAAATTGTTTAAATGAGCTCCTGAAAACAAAATGTAAACAGTAATAAAACAAAAAGGTGCACAAGAAGATAAATATGTGACTAAAATATACTAAATAAATAAAAATAATAAAATAATGACTATAAAGAAATTTATTATTTGGATCTATAAAAACAATATAAATACACTAAAAGTGTACACTCAAAAAAGACTGACATTTTATAATTATTAAACAATATCCTTTGGGAATGGTTGGCATTATAGTTCCAAAGTGAAATAGAGAGAAAATATATATATTTTGAGAGATCTCATTCTGAGTACAGTGCGGAGTACTTTTTTAAAAAAGCTCTCTTAATATCCATTTTTTTTTCCCGTTGGAACTATAATGCCAACCAAAGGCTATTGTTTATGATTAGTTTTCAATTAACAAAAAAAACCAAAAACATACTTGTAGTGCACTTTATATTATTCATATGTTATATTGCCTGCTTTTCTGAGCGGACAAAAAGCTCCCATGTTTGAAAGATGAAACACTATATTTCTCAAATAAAAGTATTTTCCTAAAATTAGGCAGTGTACCTTTACTGCTCCTTATCTGAGATATTATATCTCATGGACCCTTGGGCGGAGAGTCCCACCCAAATAGAGAGAAGTATTTAATAAACAAAGTACTCCAAAATCTTACTCTTCCTTTCCTATAAAGTTTTATTTCAGCAACACAAAGGTCAGAGCTCTGACCAACTGGGGATCAATGACTCAATCGTTCAAACTGTATCTGCAGAGTTTTAACTTGGTAACTCAAACATTTGCTTTGGCTGCCGACCCGGAGCATAGAAATGGATGTTATATCATTCTCTTGGCACTTGTAACCAAGTAGTTTTCCCCATATATGTACCCTGTTGCTGGACTGCATCAATTTTTAATGCAGCTCTGTATTATACATTTTCCATTAAACAAAACCTGTTCTTATTTTGAAGGTCACTTGAACTAAATATACCAAAAGGCTTATAAAGAATTAATGCATAGGCAAAAGATCTTACAGTTAGCAATGCTAAAGAGACAGTCAAGTATATAAAAAACAAAAATCCTTCTTCTAATGTGATTAACAAAAAATGTGTTGTTACTCTGAGTTACATGTCTCATTAATGAAGGAACACTGCATCGGGGATGGGACACTTCATCGCGGCTGCATCCGCTTCACCGCCGTCTCTGCACAACAAGACAGCTTGTCGCGGGACATTTCATCGCTAAAGGTAAGTTTATTTTAGTATTTTATCTATTTTAGTTTATTTTGGTAGGGTTGGTTAGAATTAGGGTTTAGTGGGTTAGAATTAGTTTTTAGGGTTCGGGGTTAATTTTAGTAATAGGGTTTATGGGGTTAATTTTAGTATTAGGGTTCGGGGGTTAGTATTAGGGTTTAGGGGGTTAGTATTAGGGTTTAGGGGGTTAGTATTAGGGTTCGGGGGGTTAGTATTAGGGTTCGGGGGGTTAGTATTAGGGTTTAGGGGGTTAATTTTAGTATTAGGGTTCGGGGGTTAGTATTAGGGTTTGGGGGTTAGTATTAGGGTTTAGGGGGTTAGTATTAGGGTTTAGGGGGTTAGTATTAGGGTTTAGGGGGTTAGTATTAAGGTTTAGGGGGTTAGTATTAAGGTTTAGGGGGTTAGTATTAGGGATCGGGGGTTAATTTAAGTATTGGGGTTTTGGGGTTAATTTTAGTATTGGGGTTTGGGGGGGATAATTTATTAGGGGTGGTTATTTTCTTTTTACTTTTACATTTGTAAGAGCCGACAGTTCAGCGCTGAACTGTCAGCTCTCACATAGCAGCGTCCGCGATCAAACGGCCGCGTTATTCTTCATTGCTGACAGTTCAGCGTTCTTACTGGGAAACCCCCAGGTTTGTTCTTGCAAAATGAACAGTTAATTTGGTGAGATGAAATGTTCCTCTCAGCTCATCTTACCTGCAACTCACCTTTTTTAGGGAAGAGTGGAAGAAATAAAATTTGGCAACCACCAGGCACCATGAAAGGCAGAGACTCTTAGTTATAAGGCAATAAGACAATGTATGCTTGATATCTCAGATTGCAAGCTTTTGTAGACGTATCTGATTAATATTGAAAATTACCCATCCATTGTGTTTAGCACAATTTAAAACATTTGACTAAAATAGAAAATGTTGTTTTATGTGTCAATGGAGTATCCTGCTTTGAAAACCAGTTCATTTGCATATCAAGCCACAGTTTAATTTAGACATTTGCTTGCAATTTTGCTAACACAATTTATAGATAATTATTTATTCTCTACAGTCACAGTACAAGCAGTGTGTAGGTGATACAGAATTGTTGGATCACTATTTATTGAATAATAGGGGGGGGGGGGGGGGGTTGGGGGAGCTAGTTAAGGTCCCCCCTGCTGATCCCATGAAAAAACGATGGTCTCTCTCTACTAGGTCGCCGACCAGACGGCTGCCTGCTTCCTATAGAAGCATGGCAGCTCTCGGTCAGAGGATAAACTGGCGTGTACTCAAAAGTACTATCAAAAGTACATGCCAGTTTATGCTCACAATAGGAACAAATAAAATGTCACTTGTGCTTCTTTATTAGAAGCACAAGTGAAAAATAATGTTTAGTGTCCCTTTAACTAATTAAAAATACCCAAAACAAAACCCAGAACAAATAAACATAGCTAAACGCACTTAAAACCTGCTATAGAGGGGGGCTCTGGGTCCGCAGATTCCAGCATCGCCACTAACCCATTCCTTTAAAGGGAACTCAGTAACTTAAACATTGTTTATAATGTAAATGTAGAGAATAAAAAATGATCAAAAATAATTGATATATTGTTTTTGGAAATGCAAGCAATTGGTTTTTATCTTAAATTATGCATTTGTGGTGTCTCCTGTGTATGACATCACCTTGTGCTTGATATGTAAATTACACATTACTCATTAAAAAGCAGTTCATCTGCATATCAACCCACAGGTGATGTCATACACAGGCGACACCACAAACACATTTAAAAAAAAAACCAAAAACATACATTTATCTTAATCTATGCATTTGCTTACAATTCTGCCAAGTCAATGTACAGATCATATTTTTTATTCTCTACATTCACAGCATAAAAAAATGTTCAGGTAACAGAGCCCAATTAAAGTTGTAGCAGAGGGCAGACCGGCCCCCGATAGCTTCATGGCACTCAGTGGTACCATGCTACCTCCAGAAGAGAGTTCTAATGCATTGTGCACATATTACAGCTGACCCTTTAGGTCGAGCATTTATATGTAGTTTTTTTTTCAGGCTGGCATGATCCTTTAACAAAATCTGCTTTTATAGTTTGTGATGTGAGAGCTTTTGAAATAAAACACAAGGTCTCAGACAAACAGAGTGAAACAGTAAAAGGTATTGTTACTTACTCTGTGGTATACAGGCTGGCGGTGGCTTTGATGATCATGTAGCACAGTGTTAGGGCACTGAGCAGGCCAAAACTGGCAATAATAAACCATTCTTCTGTTGACAAAGGAAATGGGAGGGAGTCACTCTCGGTAGCAATTTCAGCAACAAGGCCACTATTTCCCCTCACATGCCCAAGGACGGAAGGGAACAACGAACAGGCTGACTTAGGTGGGGGGCCCACACCACAGGCCTGACCCGACCGGCCAAGACGGAAAGCGAAGATTAGTAGAGTTACTTGTCGGAAGAAAGAGAATAGGAGCATTATAGAGAAGTAGATTATGAGGAACAGCAGTGGGGAGACCGGACAGACTTTATACAGCACACCAAATGGGGGAACAAGTGTCCCAGAGAACAGAAATTTACAGATATAGGCAAGTATGGCATATAGACACAATATAATAGATATCAATACAATCCATGTATAAATTTCTATACATCAATCTGGAAGCATCCATGTGTAAGCGCTATACTCTATTGTCAATGCCATTGACTTCTACTACGAATGTGGTGTACGACAATTATATCACACCTGTATTAACATATCTTACTATACCGCTCATTCATCCTTCTGACAAACATGGTAATGAATAAGTGTGACTGGCACAAATAGTATGTTATGGATAAAAAAACAATTCAAAGTGCAGAGTTCTAGATGTGCAGTTGTCATGGAGACCAGTAGAACGTGGCTGCAGATTGGTCAACCTTTAGAACTTTGCCCCACCATTGACATTTATGCAGTACATAGGGTTGCCACCTTTTCTCCAGAAAAATACCGGCCTTGGTACTGTCTCCATAGACTTAACATTGGCCTGAAGCCAATTTTTTACCGGCCTGCCGGTAAAATACCGGCCAGGTGGCAACCCTAGCAGTACATTGTGCATTATGTATATATCTTAATTATTTATTCAACAAAGAAAATAGATCTAAATAAGACTAATGCACTGCAAACTGTAGTTACACTTTTGTATGTCATGCTTGTTAAAATCTACTTTCGCTTTGCAATCATATTTTATTAACCCTTCAAGCACAAGACTGTTTTTGGAATGTTGTACAGTTCAGGACACATGCTGTTTTTACACTTCTGCTGTGTTTGTGTTTAACCATAATATTCCTCTCTCATTTAATGTACCCACGCAAATTATACTTTTTTTTTTCAGGATAAGAAGGGTTTTCTTTAGATACCATTATTTTTAACATAAATAATTTACATAAAAAAAAAAATCAATAAAATATGATGGAAAATGTAAATATATATATATTTTTTTATATACTTTTACATGAAAAATATTTTACACATCTACAAACGCTAGTAAAAAAAACAAAAAACTGGTAAATAGATCACAATATTTGTCCTGAGTTTAGAAATACCCAATGTTTACACATTTTTCTGTTTTGTTTTTTTGCAAGTTATAGGGCAATAATTCAAAGTAACTTTTTTTCCTAACTTTTTTTCTCCTACAGTGAACTTTTAACCCCAACCCTAGCACTAACCCCATTTTTTAACCCTAGTTGCTAACCTTTAGCCCTTTTTTTTCCTCTGATAACTTCCATCCCTCTTGCCGGCTACAGGGCAGCTCCATATTAGAGGGGCAAGCTGCCTTCCTATATGGCACCTGTGATTATTCCTTGAAAAGATAGCGGTGCGTTGGGGGGGGGGGGGGATTTAAAGCAACAACGCTTGACAGATGGACTGCTCGTTTTACAGGAGGACGTTTCCATGACGTCACCAAGTCCTCAATACAAACAAAAATGCACGATGGCATGGAACGTTATTGAGTCCTCAACACATTAAACACATAAATGTGTGTGTACATTATATATATATATATATATATACTATATGTGTGTATATTTGTTTATAGATCAGTTAACTACACATTTGTAAATATAGTGATCTGTACAATCAGATGCATGTTTTAATAATCTCCAATTTCTGAGATACAGGTGTCTAATTCACTAAAAATCAACTTGAGGAGAGTGAAACTCTTTAATCTCACCAACTTAAATATGCTTTGTGATAAATACACAAACTCACCAGGTTTGTCCCTACACAATATACAGCTACATTGGTGTGCCTATCACCTCAACTCTCCTTTTAGTGAGTAACCTCTGTAATGTTCATCTCACCTTAACTCAGGGAACAGAACCCAACCATATTCTAGCAGAGTGCAGCCGTACCCGACACGGTTACATATAGATGTAATAAAGTTCCCTTAAATTGTGGAACATTCTCAGTGGTCACAAACGACTCTCGTACGAGGCATGTCCAATGTCTTTTTGGAGTTCCTCAGTAATTTTGGTATAAAATACTATCCCCCCCCCCCCCCCTATTTTTTTAAATGTCTTTGAAATTGGTTCCTGCAGTGCTACTTCCAAACGCAGAGCAACTGTATGGGTTATTATTCATCTCTTTAATACATTTCTCTATTCAAGCCACCGTACAACAGCTGCGAAACCATTTGTCTGTGTCACTTGCTGCTCGGCACTGTATTTATCAACAAGGAAAAGATAGAAAAAAATACCGCCAGTGATTTTTGCAAGGAACGAGTTCTCTAAAATGCAGTTTTTATTCCACCCAGCCCAACATGAAAAATCACTTTATAACATTACAATACACATGATATGGCTGTTCTTACACACGCTTCCTACATATATGCATCTTAAAAAAATGGCACCCTTTCCTCTACAGGTTACCCGTGTATGCCTCTCACCCCGTCAAAGGACCAAAAGTGGAACTTTTAGGCATTAGGGGTAATTCCTAGATTTTTCGTTTATTTTTCTAATATTTATAGATAAATTACTGACTTGAATCAGAATTTGAACAAAAGGGATTTTATTTCTACTACCCAATTTAAACAGATTCAATGCAGTTTAAACCCTGCATTATTGAGAGTTGTATGTGAAGCTTGGCATTAAGGTTATACACATGTTCTGAGATCCTAAAACTACGGGGATAAAAAGGCGGGAAAGAGGGACAATGGATTCTGTAGTTCTCTAGAATTCCTCATAGGTACCAGTTTATTCTAATGGCTCCTGGGAAATGTTGTACATATTAACCATTTTGGAAGTTTGATGACTTCTTGTTACAATTAAAAAAAAAGGCTCAAAGAGACAGAGGTGCCTACTTGCTTCATGGCATTCAATGTTACATATCTAGAAAGTAAGAGTAGGGGAAAGGGCAAGGTGGAGCCTGTGAGGTGCCCTCTTTTAAGCTAAGAGGGTTGAATAGAGCTTTGAGAGTCAATCTTAAAAAAAATAGACTTCAAATCTTTTCACCCATTAGTAAATCGACCCCATACAATAGACAAAAGAAGGGATTTTTTTTTTTTTACTTAAGATCAGGGATTGGCAAAGCGTCTGTGAAGGTCCATAGAGCATCATTTAACAGTCCATCCTGAACAATATTTGTGCCTATTAATGCTATAGAGACATACAAGGTGCATACATAATATCAGCACACCAAAAATATCATTACTACTAATACATTTTAAAAGTTCAAAAAAGTCAACCCCCTCTTTGAACCCATCTCTGCGCCAAACAATTGTCAATTATTCCACATTATTAATCTGTTTTATTACAGACTGACAGACATATTGGCAAATGTAACAAATATATTCATGTACCAAACTCAATGGCATTAACTGTAGCATGATGAATTTATATGTATAACTTCCTTCATACCGATAGATTGGATACATTTCTCTGTGAATGCTATGGATCTACCATATATTTTCAGTGCATTAGTATTCGTCATTAGTAAGATCTTTTATACCACAATTGCCCAGTTATTCTTAACTCCAGATTATTGTAAAGAAGAACACAACAACTATTATTTTTTTATTTCTTTTTTTTTTTTTTATTGCAGTTTATGTTAAAGGTAAATTGTAACTTTATGATTTTCCTATATGAAATAGCAGTATGTAGCATTCACATACATATGCAAATATTTGCATGCCACCATTCACATTTCCCTTCATATTGTCCATGAATATGGGGGAAGGAGTTTCATGCTGCACTGTTGACACAGGAAGTACACTACAACAGCATTTTTCCCATAAAACTGCTCATAGGAGCATGTTCAACAGTAAATACCTTCCCCCCCACCCCAGCTCGCAATTTTTTTTCTCAAAATCTGTAAACGTAGGGCAGTTTTTACACCTACATTTGTGAATGCAAAAATCTTATTACGCATAGGAAAAGCAGTAATTTAAAGCTTAAGTTACCCTTCAATCATTTCTACATAACAAACACAGTCTGAGAAATACATGAAATACAGACTAAAAACTTTGGCATAGTCAAAACATTATATATTGACAATATTGTATAAACACGTCAAGTATGTAAAAGGTATTGGTAACCAATAACATTTAAATTTGCAATAAATAAAGATCACGTCCACAGGAAAAGGAAAATCAGCATGGTGGGCTTTCTTTTCTTAAAGGGGCAGTGTTCCACAGTGTTCAAAACAATATTTTTGGAAATAAATTGTATCTTGTCAAGAAAATCTATTTTCATTTTTCGCAACCAACACTAATCTCCTAGAATTGGCAAATAGGGTATTACAGTTAATACTGTTGCCATAGCAACAGTCCTGCCTCTCTTTCCCAAAGCCCTCCTTATTGGATATCTCTGAATTCTGTAAAATCACAGGAGAACTGTAGATTTAAAGTACAAATAAGTAATTTTGTCACATAGACTAAAAACACATGTACAACATACAGAAAATAAACTTGGGTGAACTGCCCCTTTAAAAAAAACGGCACTTATAAAAAGATATACCAGTAGGCACAACCAAACTTCCCGTCCTTTTTTTAACCCCTGGTGCTCTGAAGCAAATCAGTCAGACCCGTAAATTCCATTAAAAGAGGTATTAATATTAAAAATACAGGATAGAATGGCTTTCTGCTGCTTGGTTTTTGGCAAACGAAAGGATCGAGTCAATCTGTAAGTGCCAGATTCCTGCGAGTACCCATTTAAATCAAATGAATGCATTGGGCAATGCAGCTACAGGAACATTGTTCTTGGTGTAGATAATAATAATAATATTGCAGGAACCCATAAATTAGCCACTGGTGCAAGAATCTCGGCAAGGGAAACAGTTTTTTTTTTGTAAAGCTCTATCTTATAGAACCATGTGGTCCCTTCTGTAATTAGACTCACTTGTCACAGCGATGTTAATTTCCCCTGTCCTTGGAGTAACCTCTGGGTCCTGGGGAAGTTGGGGTATTACAGAGGAGCGTAGAGATTCCAAGATCAAGGTTCCTTCCTCCGTCGGATCACCGAGCGCCGATCGGTGGTTCGTTGGTTGCCCCCTGGTAAGTCTCTCCATGTCAAATGCTACATTATCTGTGCATGGGACATTAGCCTGGAAAACAGACATGCACAAAGTAAATGTACTCCATTAGATTCATAAACATTCACTGTACCAATGTATTACATGATATATATATATATATATATATTACGCTGGTAAAATACAACATGGAGGGCAACCCAACCTGCAATCAGTATGCTTCAACCTACAGCCTAAGGGCTGATCTAACCATCACAGAGGGGATCCGCGTGAGCACCCCTATACTGACTGGCTGTATACACCAGGGACTCTGCTTATGTCGTGCCTAGGAGGAACAGCACCTAAATTAAAGAACACTTGCTCCGTCTTTATCATGCATTTCATATATAGGTATTAATAACGCCCCATTAACAGTTGTCATTCTTTACAAAGCACTTACACCAAGGGCATGACAAATCTAGGAAGCCTTGGCTCCTACAATCCCTACTGCTGGCTCCTAACTTTTTTTTGCGATTGTTTTACTTTGGATTCTATGGAATTTCCATTTCCCCGACAGGCTCCTAAATGGGTCTGTCTGGCTCCTAAAGGCTCCATAAATTTGTCAAGCCATGACTTACACATACGCCATAATTCCAGGCACTACACACATATTTGTATATGTAAATCTAGGGAATAACAAGGATTTCCTGAGTTGAGATGAATGCTTCCATTATTCAAGGGAAGGGGGTGATGCAATAGGCCCACCAAACTCAGCCAGGACCGATTAAAATCCTCATTACTGACTTAGCTTGTAAGTATTTTAAATGTGAAATTTATTTGAAATATATTCACTTGTCACTTTTAGACTATTATTTTGCATGCTCGCCATTGTTTGTTATTTTCTATGTTCTCTGCATAAACATATATATATATATATATATATATATATATATATATATATACTGTATTGAGCATGTGCCAGGCCATCAAGAATGGCCTTGTAATAAAAAATATATTGATGTGTATATGTAACATTAATACAAGTGTTTTTAAATGCATTTGCAAATTGTCTTTATTTTTAATGTCCTTCAATATTTTTGGGGTTAGAAATGCTAAAACAAAATCAAACACTTTGGACAAAAAATACTTGAAATAACATAAGCCTAAAGTAATGTAATGTTTCTACAGATTACAAAAAAAGTAACTTATTCTCTTTCATTTTAAAATATTTGACATGGTTTATAAAAGTGTGTGGTTTGCAATCTTAATTATTACTGATTCGCATTCGGATTTCAGAGCGGGATAGCGTCAGCGAGCGACAACCAGGAACTGCTGTGTCTCGCACGTGAGACACAGCAGATCGTAAACCCGCGTGTATCTATTAAGATACATGTCTGGTTTACTTAAAAGTCCTGGGACATGTTTTGTTTAACCCTTGCTCCCTTCAAGGAAGCAAGGGTTAAACAAGGTTTAATGTTCCTTTAAGAGCCCATGAGCAGACACAATTTCAGGCTCTTCCCATTAGGCCCTTGGTGTCCATCTGCGGCCCTCTAGCCGTACTACAATTCCCATAATTCCCATTCTAGAAAGCTGGAGGTGAATTAGGGGGGTTGTGGTGCGGCAGCAGCTGGAGGGCCACAAAGCGCTAGGTCAATATTTTTTTCTTTTTTTTATTGCTACAATAATATAATATACTGACTCTTGGAAAGTGGTCACTTGACTGACTGTAAAATAGTAAATTCAATCCACAACAGTTGGCGTAAAACGGCAGATACTAGACAGAGTATCTGCCATGGAGTCAGTGCTGTATTTACCGCGAGGCATCCTAGGCGGATGCCTAGGGCGGCAAATTTTG
Source organism: Pelodytes ibericus (assembly GCA_036172795.1). Classification (NCBI taxonomy): domain Eukaryota; kingdom Metazoa; phylum Chordata; class Amphibia; order Anura; family Pelodytidae; genus Pelodytes; species Pelodytes ibericus. The sequence goes on along the minus strand of CM069858.1, from coordinate 20,977,422 downwards.
GGGGGCGGCAGCGCCCCCCAGCACTGAAAAAAATAAAAAATAAAAAATAAATTAATAATAATAAAAAAAATCCGGCCCTTTAAAAAAAAAAAAAAAAAAAAAAAGACCGCGCTTGCAGGCAGAGACGGAGGTGAGTGAGGATCGGAAGACAGTCACGTGACGGGCGCGCTGACCTGTCAGCACAATCGCCGGGAAGCCGAACAGGCAGCATGGAGGGACCATGCTGCCTGCCACTAGCCACCAAGGAAAGGTAAGTGCTGATGGGAGACTGTGTGTGTGTGTGTGTGTGTGTGTGTGTGTGTGTGTGACTGAGTGTGATGGGAGTCAGAGTGTGTGTGATGGGAGACAGTGTGTGTGACTGAGTATGATGGGAGTCAGAGTGTGTGTGATGGGAGACAGTGTGTGTGACTGAGTGTGATGGGAGTAGGAGTGTGTGACTGAGTGTGATGGGAGTGTGTGTGTGATGGGAGTATGAGCTTGATGTGAGTCTGAATGATGGGGCATGTCTTAGGTGTGTAACGTGGGTGTGCAGCTTGGGTAGGGGGGTGCCCGGATTTTGTCTGCCTAGGGCAGCACAAAATCAAGATACACCACTGCATGGAGTCACTTAAAGGGACAGGCCTTGTGCAACCCTTATTGCTCCACCCCTGGCTGAGACTATGGCCCATAATTTTTTTTTTTTGGGTTGGAGAAAAGATGACAATCATGTCTGTATGCCCAAGATACTGAAATTTGGATGACACACTATGGAAGATCTCCAAAGTCTTTGTTTTACTACACTCTCTTATGTGGATATCTCACTGATGGACAGACACAAACTGTGAATATATATATTTAAAATACCATATTAGCAGTGGACTAAGCAGAGAATGCTGGATTTTGAAGGAGCAGCTATTTATTTGCCTAAGGCAAGTACTGTAAAGCTACATATAAAAAGGCGAGTAGAAGAAATGGGACTGTAATAGTCACCGATGGGACAATAAAAGGTGATAGAGGAGACAAGAGAAAAAAAGGGACACCTCCAAAAGGGATAGAAGGTGCAAAGCCAACATTTATATTTGAAAAGGAGACCTCAAAGGGAGAGAGTGGACTGATAACAGAGTGCCTTGAATATCTTCTAAATTATTCAGTGGTATCTGAGTGTAATGGGAGTCATAATCCCACAGGGGCACTGGAGCACAGTCTCACTTACCACAATTCCCAGAGCCTTCAGGATATTCAGCTTGCACATGGGACAGGTACAATGCTCGCTTAGCCAGGGATCCACACAAAGCTTGTGGAAAACATGCCTTAAAAAGAGAGGACAAGAATGGCAATGAGAAGACAGGCTACAAGCAACCAACAAGCACTGAAACATATTATTATAATAATCAGCTGCTCAAATATAGATAAGTGTCAACCCTATAACCACTCTAGTATACAGAAAAATAATATATATATGTGTGTGCTTTAAATTATACCACTGTGATCTAATTAATATCTATATTACCGTAAAAAACTTTTTCATAAGACCTCCTTCATCTACTTGCAAAACTTCCCAAAACCATGTTTAGTGGTTGACTCATTCACTCAACATATCATCAAAGAGCTCTCGGTGAGAAAACGGCTTGTAACCTGTATTCAGACAACATTTAAATGGATTTTCTTAATGTAAAATACATAATTTGTAATCAACAAAAACTACATTAATTCCGAATGCTCTTAAAGTTGAATGAGTACAAAACAAATAAAAATTCATTGTATTGTTCGGCTAAATATTCAAATATTTACTGGCTCCAGATCAATCTGTCTCCCCTTTTAATGCCCAGCTCACACTATAGTGATCTATAAATGGCTTTCAGACATAATGATTTTTAGAAACAACTGAATTTTCTTTGAATCAAGCTAGACATGCCACGACCTCTGATCCCTATTCTGTCACCCACGCCTTGTAAGCTGCCTTGATACACTGTCCTATATGGGCGTGTTTGACCTTGGCCAAGCAGATTGGACATTATCAACACAGCTTGAATTATAGTTTTTTTGTGTGTGGATTCTAGTTGAATCTTTTCTTTCCAACATACGGAACGCTGCCAATAATCCATTCTTGGGGCATGGGAAAGCTCTGCAAAAATCAAAACTATTACAACGTCCGCTTGATACATGGTATCTAGAAATCCTTGGCCTCGCTTGAGGCATGTTACCAAAAAAAACACAAAACCATTTATTTTGGTTGTGACTATATTAAAGGAAAGCAGTTACATGTGCAGGTCTCGAGTAGCCCTTTCATTTCTGTTACTTAAAAGGAACAGTCTGATAAAGGCTGACAGTAGCATCACAGGTGGCAATAAAGAGTCCAAAAGATGTTTAAGTTGTTAATTACGGTTCCTCTGCCTCTGCTGTCAACCCATGTTGTTGTGGCCTTATAAAAAATAAAAACAAATCACACGTTTACTTTATTAGAAACTATTTAACACATGTAAAGATTAAAATAAACAAAGTAGTGGGGAGTGGATGTGTATCTAGTTTTATTGGGGAAGCACATTACTATTTGCACTGGACCTGAACTGCTGGGATTGATTATAATTCTTGTAAATGCATGGATGAGTGTTTGCAAACAGATTAGCATGGACTCAAAACAATACTACAGATCTGTACAAACATGTAGCAGGAAGAAATTGTAGTATAATTATATTTTACTCCACCATTGTTGTAGAACATTGTAGGTTTTGCATATGGAGCCCTTCTGCAGCAAGGTTCTAATGTTCGGCAATCATTACATCACCAGTTTTCATGTTAAATGGGTAAAACCTTTATAATTCTGCACAAGAATTGTTCTTTTATACATAACATTCATTTTATCTGGTCTTCAAACAAGGTGCATTGACCTGGTAAGACATTACCGGAAAGGCAGCTGCCTCTCCAATATGGAGCTGCCCTGTTTTGGGCAAGAGCATCGGAAGCTGCCGACGCTCTGTTATAGTTGCTAGGCTGCCCCTAGCAGCAGTCAGCAATATTGTAAGAGCCCCCCCCCCCCCCCCCCCCCAATAGCTAGGGTTAGAGTAACAGCTAGGGTTAGGTGTATCTTAAGTTGATCTTCTGGGGTTGGGGTCAAAAAAATGATACTTTAGGTAGACCTATAACTTGCAAAGAACAACAAACATTAAACTATTTAGACAGGGTCTTTTTTTACCTTTTGTAACTCTGGGGCCTTGAAATGAGAACGAGGAAAATTACAGCTAAACAGCACAGAAGCGTAAAAACAGCCTAAAATTTGGCCTGTGCCAAGCATCATGTTTCGATAAGTGGGACTGACACAAATGTGATGGGAAAGAACCCTCAAAAATAATGGGGCTGTCTTGGTAAATATGATATTGATTTGTGGTATCATGGCTTCTGGACACAAGAAAGACCCTATATGTTAAACATTTGTTTGTTATTAATAAGTTAATGATGGAGCTGTAGCAGACTCACAACCAGTACCTCTCTGTAATGTCTATGGTTCAAACATTAGTTAAAAGAAACTTATCTCAAAAAAATATGTACAGTTTACCCTCCTGTGTATAATCCACTTGGTAGAAATATGTACAGTTTGCCCTCCTGTGTATAATCCACTTGGTATGAATATGTACAGTTTGCCCTCCTGTGTATAATCCACTTGGTATAAATATGTACAGTTTACCCTCCTGTGTATAATCCACTTGGTATAAATATGTACAGTTTGCCCTCCTGTGTATAATCCACTTGGTATAAATATGTACAGTTTACCCTCCTGTGTATAATCCACTTGGTATAAATATGTACAGTTTGCCCTCCTGTGTATAATCCACTTGGTATAAATATGTACAGTTTGCCCTCCTGTGTATAATCCACTTGGTATAAATATGTACAGTTTGCCCTCCTGTGTATAATCCACTTGGTATAAATATGTACAGTTTACCCTCCTGTGTATAATCCACTTGGTATAAATATGTAGTTTGCCCTCCTGTGTATAATCCACTTGGTATAAATATGTACAGTTTACCCTCCTGTGTATAATCCACTTGGTATAAATATGTAGTTTGCCCTCCTGTGTATAATCCACTTGGTATAAATATGTACAGTTTGCCCTCCTGTGTATAATCCACTTGGTATAAATATGTAGTTTGCCCTCCTGTGTATAATCCACTTGGTATAAATATGTAGTTTTCCCTCCTGTGTATAATCCACTTAGTATAAATATTGCCCTTGTCTGGGACACAGGAGAATGCAAACAGGACCGCGGGATTGTGGCCCTGAGTCCCGCTGTCCCATTGAGCTAAACCTGTGTCACAAAAAGCGGGAGAGAGGTAGAACGCGGCGGGAAATGGCTCCCAAATCGGGACAGTCCTGTGCAAAGCGGGACAGTTTGGAGGTATGTCCACTTGGTATAAATATGTACAGTTTGCCCTCCTGTATATAATCCACTTGGTATAAATATGTAGTTTGCCCTCCTGTATATAATCCACTTGGTATAAATATGTAGTTTGCCCTCCTGTGTATAATCCACTTGGTATAAATATGTAGTTTGCCCTCCTGTACATAATCCACTTGGTATAAATATGTAGTTTGCCCTCCTGTACATAATCCACTTGGTTTTTCTCTGCTCTTTTAACAAAAAAGTGTGATATGTTATCAATTGACAAAGATATTTAAATTTTTGTTTTCTGCCAATTTCAATTACTTTCCAAACCAGTGATTTTAATAATCTTTTAAATCAATGATTGCACATTAATCCACCCTGTGGAAAGTGTTATTCAGGAATGCACCTTATAATACACTTAAAGGACCACTGTAGCAAAACATTGCCTTATGTTTATTAAAAGATTGTATCAAGTGTAGATGGTTTATAAAAAAAATCTTTAATCAAAGAATACAAATTAAGAGCCTTATTAACTCCATATCGTTCTCTCAGGGGGGCAGACATGTTGTTTAGAATCTTGGGTCAGATCTTCACTCACCTTGGTTTAGCTGTATAAAGATCTGACCAAAGATTCTAAACAAAATGTCTGCCTCCTGGTAGAGCTATATGGAGTAAAGATGGCTCAGGTACTTTATTTGTATTCTTTCATTAAAACATATCTATATAAAATGCCTACACTTGATGCAATATTTCAATTAAACGCAACTTCATTTTTTCCCCACAGTTGTCCTTTAAGAGCAAACAAATCAGCAGGGTGCGTGTGTTACCTAGTTCTTATCTATGGAGGTCATACATAAAGAACAATGCTGCAGCATCCTAATGATACAATCACCATGGAAACCAATGGAATGTCCCTGCTCACTGCTCTACTTTTACACCTTTGCCCCAGTATTGCTCTTGGCGAATAACCTTATATGTTACTACAGCAAGGAACGAACCAACAAAATCATAAGCAACACAGACTTCTAATGTAATCATTCGAGACGTGTGTAAGTGCTTTTAAATTGCTACCTTTGAGTGCTGAAATATTAATAGCATGGGATTTCTGCGCAGACTAGAGGTAAAGAGAAGCGTTAGAAGAACTGAAAAACGTTCACGTTCTTCCAAAACACACTATTTCCCCATAAAACATAAACTACAAAGAAAAACAGGACTTTGTACTTTAAACTCGCCTGGCTACGTGGTCTAAAGGAACCAGATAAATTACTAACTTCTGCCTTGGTAAATTCGGGTTTGCGGTACCATTGAAGTTAAAGAACCAATCAACGTTTTTATTCTACTTTTGCTTGTCCTATAGTCAAGCATGGAAGCTTCCAGATAATATAGATAAAATGGTATGTACTTTTTAAGATAAGTGCCATAGTATCCTCTACGGCCATTATACTTTTCACTTGAACTTCTATGGTAGAAGCACAAAAAAAAAAAGAAGCTTTTTTAAAACTAAAGTTTAATTAAAAGTCTTGAAAGGATAGAACTCAAATTGAGGACTTTACAAAGTAAAGCAAAGTGATGGGTGAGGAAGAGGAGACTGGAAACCGAATGTGAGGAATTGATGGCTGCAGCAATCAATATGGGAACCCTAGTGTTTTTGTTATTTTGTGCTTTGAAGGTGCGTTTTTTTTTTAGGTGAAGGAGGCAGGGTATGGCGATGTCTAGCATGGGACAAATAATGAATGATCACATGGCCACATATGGACAGAACGCGCTATTATAATTCTGTAATGATTATATGGTTATTGTAAGAACGAACATCTGACTGGGAGAATTTTTGACAGTTTTAAGTTCTTTTTAATTGAAAGATTGCACCAAGTGGAGGCATTTTTTCATGCTTTGTAGGACTTTCCATGCCATCCTAATTTAGCGTTACCAAAGGCCTGTAGGACGGCCTAGAACACCCTGACTACTACAGCTCTTTGCAGCTCTCTGCAGGTTTCTCCTCTGTCAGATGAGGCACATTGAGTCGTTAAAAGGCATTAATCGGGTCTCTGCCTTTGTGTCCATGGGAACCGATCACGCCACAGCGCCATCAGGTGCGAAGAGGTTAAGGAAAAAATACAAATAAAGTTACCTTATTAAGCCCTCTTCTCCATAGAGTTCACAACTTTGTCTGCTGGGTCAGACAAAGGAAGATCTAATCCATACGACAAGATTCTTGACATGTCTGCCCCTTAAATGCAATCGTTCAATTAACCATAACTTGCTTTTTCCTCCACGTCCTTTAAAGAGATGGCAAATCTTTTGGTATTTTTTGCATGGCTGGATAATGCAAGCTTCTGAGTTCTATACACCATATCCCTAAGGGCTAGATATACTACCTTGCCAGATATCTAAATCACCAGTCATCCAGGACATGTGACCTTGTGCACGTACTTCTATACAACAATGTCTGATTTTCGAGTACATCTTGGTTCATATTGCCCACCATCCACGGGATGTAACTATTACCCCCACATTTATGGTCCTCATTTTACCTTCCTTGGAAGGATGAAGGGTTGAGTCAGTCCTGCTGGAAATTGAACCTGTGACCCTAAGGGTTGAACAAGGTCTACAGGAGGTGCATTAGCCCATTCAGCTATCTGACCAGCTGAATGAGGACACCTAGTGGTTCAGCATTATACCCAGTATACGTGGGCATCTGGTGTATATAACCCCGAGCTAATGAGAAATAACAGATTTTGTATAACAGACAATACAGTCGTCGAATGGAGAACGCCAATAAGAAGACTGAATATCATAGGAACTCATTGAAAAGTAATTTTAGAGCAGTGGTGTGTTAAAGCTTACTCTCTCTTTAACGGACACAATGCTTTCTTAATATTCCTTTACGCAAACTGTCGTCTACGGTAATCTGCGAGACAACATTTAAGGTTTAGTCCAAACGAAACATATTTAAAACGGACTGTATCACCTAAACATCGTTGTTACTGTGATTGTAGAGGAGAAAAGAAAATATTGAAAATGATCTATTGTTTTATCAAAACGGCCAGTAAATGCCTAAATTGGGAGAAAAATGTGTTTTAAGTGCGGAGTCACCTGCTTATGACATCACCTGAGGCCTGGTGAAAATTACACATTTACAAAATCAGTACATTTGCATCTCAAGCCACCGGTGAGGTCATCAGCAGGCGACACCACAGACACATTTAAAACACATTTTTCTCCTAATTTAGGCATTTGCTTGGAGATTTGCAAATACAATTAATGGATCATTTTCAATCCTTTTTCATACAATGTTTAGGTGATACAGTCCCTTTAAAAACTGAACTGACCAGCTATCCAGGCAATGCCGATGTTCAATAGTGATGTCACACAGATTGCTACGCCATCTGTCTTCCATGCAGGGGATATGCACACAGTAAGGCACCATCTTTTCAAAAGGCATTTCCATATAGACTGCTATTTACTTAAATATGGAGAATATGGTTCTAATAACTGGATATGCACTATAGCAGCTGTGGACCTCTAAATGGATGTACGGGGCCAATTACTGACATCAGGAGCTGCCTGATTCTCTTAAAGATCCCATCCTGACGTGTAGTATACTGCAGTATTCTCTATAATGAGATGATGGCAATTTTTTTGCAGTGATAGTTGTACTTCCCCCTTTAAGAAGTGCATTATGCATTGTTTAATTCCTTGCAGCTCCCTCTCATAAATAAAACCTTTCATTATGGATGCTAGAGGTCAGTGTTAGACTAAATAATCATCGCTCCACACACAAAAGTAATCATCGAAGCACTTTGTATCGGTCGAAATGCGATATCTTTCCAAGGCAGTCGATTTATCATTTCTATGATATCATAGGACAGAACCAGTGCACTTTGTATCATTCACTAATATTAAATGTGACTACTATTGTTTGTATTGTAACATGCAGCATTGTACTTAAAGGGACAGTTTAGTCCCCAAACTCACTTTTATGCATGCTGAAGATTACTGCTTGTATAGTGCACAGGCTTTATTCCCCAGTGTGATTTGATACAGGCATTCTGCATAAATCACATTTTTAATATTTGACTCAAGACCTCCCCAGTGATTACTCTGCATGTGTACTGCAGGTGCGGCAGCACTGATTATATAGACACTGAGCATATACAGTTCTGTTTCATTTAGTCACATCCTGTGCTCCTTGAATTGAATACATTGTGTGGCCTTTAAGTGACCTTACTCTTTTACACAGGATCTCTCAACAGTGCAACACATTGTCTGATGACATCACTAGCGAGACCGTGATGAATGAAATTATTCTAATTGGTTCCTGCAGCAAAAAAAAAAAGTGGAAATTACTTTTACTCAACTAGGGTGGGCAGTGCTGGTTTCTTGCAAACTTGTGTAATTTCACAATTTCATCTAGCTGTAAGTATTTTATATTTTAAGCAATGCAAAATGTAAAACATGCATTTTAAAGTACTTTGAAAGCACATTAATATGCATTAATATTTGGAAGATGCCTTTGTCTCTAGACCGTTCCTTTACGGACTACAACTCCCATAATCCACCATTGCTCACAGGTAGGGTTAAGTGCCAGCTGTGTAGATGGGACAGCACTGTCCTGTTCCCTGTAATTGTGTGCCAAGTGCAGTTCCCTGCAGAGTGACAGCTCAGAGTAAAGTATGATTGTTATGATTACCTTTGAAACAAGGTAAAGGAATTAAGGATAGATGGGGCATTCTCTTATAGATCTCATAATTACCTGGTGGCATGCTTCAAATGCTCAGCGCAATGATGGAAAGATACAGACACAGCATTTATCATTGACAACCATATCAGCAGAGCTGATGTCATGGTGCTTCAGTATCCACAGATAATTTAATAGAGCCAGACATAAAATCGTTACAGCGGAGAGAGAGCTCTGCTTCTTAGAGCCCTATTACTGGATGCGGGAAGGGAGGGTAAGACTTGTTTGCACTCTGGCTTTTTCCATATGATTGCATAGAATGTGCATTCGCTGCAAGCTGGCTTTTAATGTAAATATGAGTGAACTCTTCAAAATAGAGTGTGTGTTATATATTCCTACACTGAAACGTGCGCAGTTACCTAGGCCCACAGAGGACAGTCATCAGTTTCTGGGGTAATGGATTAGGCAACCCGTTAGAATTAAAATTATGCGCCATATTAACCTCATACTAGAGCCACTAGCTTATATGCTTACTGATGACGTGTTACAATCAGGGCAGCTGACTGCAGAGAGAGATTTTTAGTTCTTCCAGGTCCCTTAAGGTCCCCTGCTAGTGATGGCAAAAAAAGAGGGTCTCCCCAACTGTGCAGAGCTGATTTGGATGCGGTCAGCCAGTCAGAGTGGCCGGCTGCTGTTCCTTTAAATTGTCCCCCTGTGTTGATGGCACGTAATAACAAAGGGAGTCTCTCTTGGCACTAGCAAGGTTTCCACATGCAGCCTTTTGTCTGTTTGAGAGAAATTCAGTCATCTAACTGGTGCTCGTATTGCAATTTTGTAGAAGGAAATAATGATTTTACAGTGTAAATCGTTTTTGCTTCAAATCAAAGAAAAATCCTGTGTCCCTGTTTGGTTTAAACGTGATGGTATGTGTACTCACAGCTCTGCTTCTCAACTGATTGCCTCATTGCCACAAGGATTGTGAGGCAATCAAGTGAGAGGCAGAGCTGAGAGTAAAACTGCCGTCCAGGGTTTACTCTTGTTCCATGGCACAGGAAATGTCTTGGACTGAAGCAAAAGTTTAAAAAAAGAAAATAAAATAAAAACCTTTCGTGCTAGTATTTTTCTGTTCTGTGCTTTTGCTTTTCCGCTATCCCAATGCCCAAATCATTTTTATACTTAAATCAGTACTATAAAAACACATCTTACATACCTGAATTCCTCTCAAACACTGCTGCAAAAAAGGCCAACAGAAAGCGAAAATCTCCATGTATTTAGATACCTCTTTGAGCGGGACAGTCCCAATTTGGAAGATCTGTCCTGATTTTCGGGACAGAGGTGGAGCTCAGTGGGACAGCGGGATTCCAGAGAATGTTTACTACACATGTGCAGCGCTGTGTGCATGCGCAGTAGCCCTTTTGTCTTCAGTTGCCAGCTTCAGCTGGACAGTGAAGGTGCTTCCGCATGGTCGCTGGAAGGGGCAATGTTGGGAGGTATGGCGATAGCTATGGAGTCAGTGCTGGCTTTAGTGATTTAAGATCTGTAACTGGATTAAATACACCATACACGCAGCCCTTTTACAGAAGGACTCAGGGTGTTTAAAGGCCAAGCAACTCTGCAAAAAAAAAAAACAGGCACTGCTTGGCGAAATTCCCCAACTTGCCTATTCGTCTGACTCTATTATTGCATGATTTTTACAGTTCGCTTGTCGATTCTTCAGGAGATCAGCAGAGGGGACCTAATCAAGTCCCCTGCACACTGCGGCCTCCGCTCTGATTGGCTGTGCGTACACTGACACAGTAGAGAGTAAAATCCGTCATATTTTTTAACCCTTGCTTTGTTTAAGGAGGAAAGGGTTAAAAAATTGAGAGTCTAACTGTGCTTTAACCCCTTCGTGACGCATGGTGCTTGCGTCCCAAACGACGCAAGCACCAAAACGTTACGATTTGTTCCTGGCCACCGATCACAAGGTGATCGGTAGCCAGGAACACTCTGGCAGAGACCTGATCAGGGTCTTAATAGACCCTGTGGGTCCCTGTCAAAAAATCGCGAGACCTCCGGGCACAGCGCGATCTTCCGGGTAAAATGTAGCCGGTGCTCGCTTTGAGCACCGGCTACATTTTCCCTGTCAGACTGAGGCCACTCAAAGTGGCCTCATCTGACAGGTGGGATCCCGCTGTAAGTGCCTGCAGCGGGATCCCAAAACAGCTCATCGCGGGGAGCCGCGATGAGCTGTTTAGTACAGGACGTACTATGCCGTCCTAACGACTTTAAGGCACTTAAAGTCAGGACGGCATAGTACGTCCTAACGTCACAAAGGGGTTAAGGGTCCTTAATCAACCAGTTGCAGTGTTAAGATTCCATGTCATCTGCCTCACAAACTATGGATGATTTGCCAATCATCCTGTATCAAGGTGAATAGTGGGGCAAAGTTCTAAAACTGATGCAAACGTCAGGAACATTCCATTGGTCTCCATGGCGACTGCTCCACTTTGAAACATTTAACCCACAATTGACGTATCTAAATAACAGCCATTGATTTGCAATTGCCTGTACAGGAGATATGTCCGTTTCATGAGCTAACCCCCCCTGATGGATTACGATTCATTGATAGTTCCACAGACCATCTGGGCAAAATTACAATGCAAAGCTAGGTATTAGGATCCCAGATAAAGCCATGACTGCAATTCCGTTAATGATGAAGCAGACTAATGATACAGGGTTCCATCATTTCCCCTAACCATCGGTTTAACCTGTTGATTACTGGGAATGTTAGAGCGACTGCTTTCTTTTTTTTTTTTTAAACCTAGCTATATAAAATATATAAATTTTGCTTTAAAAGATCAAACTGTGCAGAGCAGGAGTTCTAGAACACCACGGTTTGTAGATAGCCTGTAGGTTTGTGAGTAGCGTTTGCGAGACACGGTCGATGGTGAAATCTCAGCATGCTTAGGGCCGTGTCCATAAAGTGCACTCCGTTTATGTACGCGGTCATGATAATTACACGCAGGTAGGTCATTTCATTAAACATTCACAGGCATGACATCACACTCACCGGGGTGTACATAAACAGCTGTGAGGATGAAAGATTGCATTTTAATAAGAATTGCTGAACCCACAGAAGCTCTGCCAATGCCACCTTGGTGGGCGCGTCAAACCGCTACTCCACTTCCTCTCACTACAGGGGCACTAAATGCTATCCTAACAGCACCATACCTGCCATCAAGCACCAGCTTCTACCCCAGATCAAGCTAGTGTAAGGTCCTGATCTGCACCTGTGGGACCACAAAATCATATGTTCCAAACTATTATGTTTTAGGAACATAATAATATATACAATAATATATACACACAGCACTGCATGAAACAGGACTGCCCAAGCAAATCTTGTACGGTCGGCAGGTATGCATCCACCATGGACCATTAGAAGCCTTTTGCAGCTAGCAAATCCAATTTTTAATTATTAGTAAAGACATGTAGGTGTGTGTATGTATAAAATGATCCTTTTTTTTTAGCTAATCTCTGCATGCTAAGGCTTTGTGACATAGGGCACATGACCACAGAACAATGGAACATGGATAGAAGGGCTGATAAACTGGTTCATGGGTTGAAGGATCAAACTAACCAGGAAAGGTTAAAGCATCTTAACATGTATAGCTTGGAGGAAAGACGTAACAGGGGGGATATGATAGAAACATTTAAATACATAATGGAATCAACGGGTTAAAGGAGGAGAGTATCCTTAAAAGAAGAAAAACTACCACAAAAAGAGGATATACTCTTAAATTAGAGGAACAAAGATTTAACTGTAATATCAGGAAGTATTCATTTACTGAGAGGGTAGTGGATGCATGGAATAGGCTGCCAGTAAAAGTGGTAGAATGAAGGAGTTTAAGCATGCGTGCGATAAGCTTTAAGCTATACTAGATATAAGATAAAAATCCCAGCTAGCTAGCAACCCTTTATGGAATCCATGTAAAATACTAGTTGCCAAAAAACAGTCTTTGGTCATGGCACTGCCTTGTCAAGACACGGACATACCGGCCAAGTGAAATTAAAGCGTTAACACTATTTAATTATCACAGTTCTCCAACTTGAGACACTTCAGCTTGATGATTCCCCTCCCCCAGCTCTTTCGAGTGTTAATTTACATGTCATTATCCCGAGTTTCTGGGAACAGCCAAAGTGTATCGTGCTATGTAATTATCTGGTTAGGAAGGTTTGGATGGCTTTCCGGAGATAGGTGAATGTACACAGAAGTGTTCTTGATCATTAATGTATTCGCTGAGCATAATAGAAAAGATGTAATCACCTCTGTAGGACTCATTCGGAAATATGGAGGACGCAATGATGAAAATGATTTGTGCCAAAAAACACCACAAAAACAAAACAGGGAGAGGAGTAAAGGGTTATTGGACTTCTAAAGAAGAAATCTGGTTGGGGTGTGAGCCTAATTGCTGGAGGTGTTACTATAGTTTGAGGGCTGCACTCTTATTTAAAAAAATATTATGCAAGTATCAAAATACATAAATCTATATTTCAACAAGGAAGAAAAGAACATTTTCAAAACATACTAAAACACACAAGAGAAAGAAAGAAAAACAAACAAACTAATAATAAACAGTTCTGCATGGTACAAACAATCAACCACACCATTTATAGTAATAACATTCCCACACCCTAGAGTGGGCTCCAATCTTACATATCTGCTCTTAGGGGTGAATGTTAACAGGTAGCGGAATAATGTATGATCCTTTAAAACACAGAGTATGTTTACAAAAAGAACAGAAATATAACAATGTCTCACAAATGCAATCAATAGTAACATAATAAGGCAGTCAGCGTGTTTCTCCTTACCTCAGAGGTGTTGGCCAGTATCTGCCCCCCGCCCAAAAGACACAGCTATTTATGTATTCGTTCAAATATAACACAGTTTATGAAATCGTAATTGTATGGAGGGCTTCCGGCCATCAAGTTAAGCCAATAACAGTTAAAGGGTAAATATCACTCAGGCAAACTAAGAAGGATTAAGATACTCCTAGTTAGTGTGTTTAGCTATTTGGTGCTTAGTCTCATTTGGAAAAACAATCAGAGCGGGTTATATTAGTAACCAGATTCCCACAAACTAAGACCTCTATCCCTACAAATGATGTGTATCAAGCCACCAATATAAAATGTATTCTAGATTTTCACCTTAGTTAAACCTTTTACACATTTTTTTTAAATGAACTACACTTCAAGCAGCAGTGTTCCTTTTAGTAAATTTAAAGCACAACTGTCGCACACACACAAAAAATGTTCTGTTTAACGGAAAGATTGTATCAACATTTTAAAAAGAAATGCATTAATGAAAGAATACAAATGAAGTACCTTATTGAATCATCTGTGCCTGTATAGCTCTATGAGGAGGCTGACATTTTGTTTAGAATCTTGGGTCAGATAAAGCAGGGCTTGACAAATCTAATTTGATTTTAGGAGCCACCTTCTTTAGATATACACATATATAAACACCTCACACACACACCTACTTTACATATCCCCATATATACAAACACCTCACACACACCTACTTTACATACTTACATATTTACAAACACCTCACACACACACCTACTTTACATATACCCATATATCCAAACACAACACCTCACACACACCTACTTTACATACTTACATATATACAAACACACACCCACCTTTTCTTGGTTTCTTCTTAACGCTGCAGCATGTCTTCATTCATTGGCCTGCTGAGTGCCAGGATGTCACGTGACGACACCCGGCACTCAGACACGCGTTGCGCGAGGGGGCGGAGCTTGCAGTCTGTGCAATCAGCACAGACTTTACCCCCTCGCGCTGCGAAATAATAAAAAAAAAAAATCGGATGGCAGCGGCAAGGGGACAGGGAGAGTAACTTCACCCAGGCGCCAGGTCTCATTTCCTGGTCGCCTGGCGCCTGGGATTTGTCGAGCCCTGAGATAAAGGAAGATCTGACATCAAGATGTCTGCCCCCTGATAGAGCTATACAAGCAAAGAGGACTCCGTAAGGTGCTTTCATTAAAGAATTTCTATTCAAAACGTTGAATTTCTTTTTTTCCGACAGTTGTACTTTTCAGATGCTTGTAAAATAGCCAGGGAGCACAATGCACCACCTTATTGAAGAGCCAACTTACTTGCATGGCAGGACACGAACAATATCATTGTGTTTGTAGCACTCTATGCACACAGCACAGTGGTCAAAGTCCGGGTCTGTTTCCTAAACAGAAGACAGAATACGAACTGAATAAATGCAATTCATCAACACACAATTAATTATTTAAAGTGATTTAATACATTTGGAATACACACAAACCAGCAAAGCTAGTATATCCACCTAATCCCCAGAGTTTCTGGCATTACCTCCAGCAAATCTGTAGAATAAGAGCTATACCTACCTGGAGAAGCTTAGAGCTGCTTGCAGCATGCCCGGTGAATCTTGCATCTGTATTACTGGTGACATGGGCACCCCGCCATGTTTAGCCATTCTTTGTGGCAGCATGCCATGGGAGGCTAAAGTGAGCGGGGCGATGAAAGGCTCCATGACCTCACAAGATTGAGCTCCAGACTGACCAATACATGGTAGGTATAACTATGAAACACACAAAGTTTAAACTCACTGCTGCCTGTATACGGTGCAATCAATGTTGGGATAGACCCACATCTGAAAGGAAAGGATCCCCCCAAAAATGGGACAGTCCCAGCATAGAAACATAGAATGTGTCGGCAGATAAGAACCATTCGGTCCATCTAGTCTGCCCAATATCCGGGACTGTTGGCAACTGTGGCTTAGCATGCGTGATGTCATCTTCTGGGGGTGGGCAATGTATGCATCTGTTTGCACCTCCATACTTTATGGAACAGGGTCACTTTACCTGCATCTATGATGTAGCTTTACGAATGTGTACATAAGACCTGAAATCAGCTTTACATTCATAAAAGAAGCATGCATATGTCCTTTAAACATTTGTATATCTTGTGTTTACATGGTTTACTGTATCTAGCGGTTTCGCGTGCTTAGAACATACCATTTCCCAGCACGCAAAACGATCTCTTCCCGATTGGCTGCTCATTTTTAATCTTTGCAGATCTTGGTAATAAGTTTTAGGCCTGGTGCAGAAATCAGGACAGGGGAGGGTAACGAGCGTCACAGGCGCTTAGAGCAACAGGTGGATGGTTTTTCACACCATGCAAGTTGGGTTACCACCTTCAAAAAAATACTGGCCATTGTCTCCAAAATCAATATTGCTTACACTATACCACCTCCCAACTCTAGCTCTTGACAAATAAGGAAGCAGGGGGCGGAGCTTGGGAGGTCCAGTGTCAGAGCTCGCTTGCGCAGCAACCAGTCTCCGGGGTCTCAGACACCAAAAAATTAATTGTTTCCTGCAGGCATGCACTATTAAATCCCACTGAGCCCTACCCGTGTCCCAAAAATCATAACAGAGGTAGAGCTCTGCTAGAGAGCCTCCTGTTTGCTTTACGTTTTGTCAATTTGCTTTTTTAATTATTGCCCAGATGCAAAAATAGTATCGTATTTGCTGTGGAAATACAGGAAACGCGTAGTGTTAAAACAATTCCCTTTATTGGCTAACTGAGCATTTAACTACCCTGCACAGTCAATTCAACTCTTAAACCTGAGCTTGCCACATGTCGGCAGTAGAAGTTCAAAGGACAATTTTGTTTTGTTTTTTAAAGCCAAGGATGCAAGGGTTAAAAACATGTCCTGCAGCTTTTAAGTGAACCCGATGTGCATCTTAGAGTAGTGCAGGGTTTACTCGCGGCTGTGCAGGCTTTACTCGCGGCTGTGCAGGCTTTACTCGCGGCTGTGCAGGCTTTACTCGCGGCTGTGCAGGCTTTACTCGCGGCTGTGCAGGCTTTACTCGCGGCTGTGCAAGAACAGAGAGACCCTCATTTTGCATGCACTAGCAGAGAGAGAGAGACAGTCGCCTACCAGACTCCCTGCTTCCCGTGGAAGCATGGCAGCTACCAGTCAGAGGATAAACCCGCATGTACTATGAAAGTGCATGCCAGTTTATTCTCACGCCAGGGACAACTCACTTTTCACATGCGCTCCTATATTAGAAGTGGTCCTTTAAATAAGCAATGCAAATCAATAAATACTGGTGTAAATGTAGTAGTTCATTTAAAGATCATCATCATTCAGTTACAGTAAGCAGTCGCTCTCACACAAATCAAGTTGTGATGGTCATGGTAGATGATTTATAAAGAATTTCTTTAATGAAACAAAAGAAATGAAGTCCCTTATTGAGCCTTCTTTACTCCATATATTTCTCTCAGGGGGCAGCCATCTTGTTTAGAATCTTGGGTCAGATCTTCACTCACTTTGGTTCAGCTGTATAGAGATCTGACCAAAGATTCTAAACAAAATGTCTGCCTCCTGGTGGAGCTATATGGAGCAAGGATGGCTCAATAAGGTCCTCTAGTTGTTTTCTTTCATTAAAGCATTTCTATATAAAAGTCCTACACTTGATGCAATCTTTCAATTAAACAGAACTTACATTTTTGCTACAGTTGTCCTTTAAGTACTTAATCTTAGCCCTTTTATGACTTGTTTTACATTGTATATTCAATGCATGCGTGTACTGTTTCAGGCATCAAGGGGTTAAGTATTTTTGGTTTATAAAGTTTTGGATGTTGGCGTTAATCATTGGCCATGTTGGCCGGGCAGTGACGCAACCAACTCTCCGATAATCAGCAGAGAGTAACTATTAGCTCACGCACACCAACCTCAAATCTCTGTTATGTTAACTAAAAAGCTCTCCTCTGAAATTAGGTGGTGTTATTGACATATGTGAAGTACAAAGGCAAGGGCATCACAGACCACAACAGGAACTAAATTAGCAGCCGCTCAATATTTTCATGTAAAGCTGTCTGATGGAGCGGGAGCGATGATTAATGGCCACAGTCTGGTATTTTGTCATTTTTTCACTTCTGTGTAAAGGAGCGGTAATACTACCGATAGACCTACAGCACTAGGCAAACTGGATTGGGATGTAATAGAGTTTCCCCCCCTTTCTTATTCCCATGTTTGTCTCAAATGTCAGTTTCACGTCCAAGATATTTTTCTTATTTTGGTTTTAGTATTTGGTGACTAGACTTATTCTTACCTTAAAACAAACAAAGTTTCCTATATTTTTATTTTTAGAAGAGTATCACAGCATACATGAGGCGGCCTCCCTGTGCAGGAGATTTCACTAAGCCATTATTGTGGAATCAACCTCTATCTGTCGAACTCAGCCTTTTTAAGTGGCTGGAATGCATGAGTTTGTGGCTTCAGTCAGCTGTGTGCTGTGATGGTTGAGGGAAAAAAAGTATATGACAGATCATTCTTTTTTCTTTATTTTATATAACAAAGTACTTATCCAATAATAATTTATTGGCTATTATAGGTGGAACTGCCCCTTTTCATGCAGGCCAAATAGTAGTAGCAAATCAGGGGCCCAGAGTGTTGGTGTTTTCTGCCCAGAGCATTTCATTTTTTACTTTCAGGGTATAGTAATTGGGAGGCTCAGATGCAAACTGATTAGTGTGTGATAGCAGTGTCGATTCACAGACTCTCATAAGAAACTGGAAGACTGGGACTTCAGAAATTAGTGGAGGACCAGAAGCAAACACTGGCCCAGAAGCTCCATAAATATTAAATTAATTAAGAACCAAACATGTTTTCATCTTTATGCCATTGGTGGAAATAGCTTTTTGTGCTGGTGATTTGGTTAAATTATTTGCATTAAAAGCTTGAAGGTGCCATGTGACTAAAATGCATCTTCCAAATATTAACGAATTTTATTAATGTGCTTTCCAAGTACTTCAAAATGCATATTTTACATTTTGCATTGCTTAAAATATAAAATACTTACAGCTAGATGAAACTGTGAAATTACAGCAGTTTGCAAGAAACCAGGACTGCCCACACTACCCGAGTAAAAGTAAATTTCCTTTTTCTTTGCGGCAGTAACCAGTGAAAATAATTTCATTCAAATGGAATGGAATTTCCTCTCTCTCTAGTGATGTCATCAGAGAATGTGTTGCACTGTTAAGAGATCCTACTGTTTACACAAGCAAATCTATTACAATGCACACAATGCATTCTATTCCAGGAGCACAGGAAGTGACTAAATGAAACAAAACTTGATATTCCCAGTGTCTATATAATCAGTGCTGCCGCATCTGCAGTAAACATACAGTGTAATCACTGGGGGAGGGCTTGAGTCAAACATTAAAAATGTGATTATGCAGAATGCCTGCATCAAATCACACTGGGAAAAGCAAGTGCTCTATACAAGCAGTGATCTTCATCTTGCACCAAAGTGAGATTGGGGACTAGACTGTCCCTTTAAAAGGTAAACAAGTAAAGTGTCCGCGTGAAGGTTCCTAGCACATCATTGAACAGTTGTCACGAGTCCAGTAAGTGTCACCCATAAACAAATGTTGGTACCTACGCCTAATTGTGGGGCCATGAATGGTATAAATGTGGGAATGTGAGCATGCATCCTACAATATACAATAATGTACAGGTATACCTCGTTTTATTGCGATTCGCAGTTATTGCTCTTGACAGATGTGTCAATTATCTATCGAGCAAGTCTTTCAGCGCCATTTTCTTTGCGCCTCTGACTATTCCACGCCCCTGACTTGCGCAGACGCAACAATATTTTATGGAAATTAGTCCAGTTACTCACTTACAATGGCCGCTAAACACAAGGCATGTTCAGTACATGTTTGTTGTACATAATCATTTTAGCTTATGTGACTCACTTTACTGAGGTGGTAACTCTGAGGTACGCCTCTATATAATATTCTCAACAATAGGCTAAACACAGTGCGAAAGAGATTAAACTGCAAAGTTAATAAGGACAGACGAAAGAAGTTTACTGTACTTCACTGCAGGATACTTTGTTGCATAACTGTCTGCGACTGCTTAATATTTGATGTTAAACATTACCAGATGTCTGGTGCCTTAACCAGCTCCATGTGATAACACTAAAACCAAAGTGTTGCAAGTTTGAATTTTTACTACAGTATAGTCTGTTTGGTGCCCTCGTTCTAGGAAAGCCCACTTTAAATAATAGATCAAAAGCAATTAAGAAGATTGAGGAGATTTTATAGAGTTTGATAAATTACTGCCAATATACTGCATGCTGAGCTAAGACATTATCCAGCCTGCAAGTTACACACCTATAGAGCGAACAATTACATGTTCACTGGGAACAGAATAAGTTCTAAAGCAGGGGGGCAACCTGGGGGGCATGCAGTCTCTAAGAAGAGGGGGGGGGGGGGGGAGATTGTTCAGGTGCTTAAATTCAATATACTTTATTGTTTCAGTAACAGATTTACAGACAGAGGGGGCTGTGTGTGGGGAAAAGAT
This sequence comes from Pelodytes ibericus, assembly GCA_036172795.1. Lineage (NCBI taxonomy): Eukaryota > Metazoa > Chordata > Amphibia > Anura > Pelodytidae > Pelodytes > Pelodytes ibericus. The sequence goes on along the minus strand of CM069858.1, from coordinate 20,956,965 downwards.
AGAACAGCAGATGATATAAGGCAGCAATGGTAAAACATTTTTGAATGTGTGTGCCAGATACTCTACAGCAAGCCAAGATGAAGCTCTCAAAGCACCCTCTCACCTCATTTCAGGAATAATATCAATATCTGCCTCCCCTGCTCATTCTAGCTTGAGTTGTAGTGAAAAATGTGGAGTAAAGTATCCACAAATGTCTGTCTTCGCTCATAATATTTACTGGGTCCACCAAAATTGAAAGAACATGTGGTGCCATCTCAGAGGTCTCCACTAGTTACAACTGGGCCATAGGTTCGTCCTCACTGATATAGAGTATCTATCTGATGCCCAAGTCATTGCCAATAGTTCAAAATTTGCTGGGGGGGATGGGGGGATGGGGGGTCTCAAAAAGACATGGATGTGAATTTACGGAGAAGCAGCAGGTTGGAATCCCTCATCCCCCAACCCCTAAACTCTAACCCTAATCCCAAATGCTAATCCTAAAAGGCACCACATGATCTATATGACATGCAAAATACAGATGTGCAACAATTCATCCAAGATTTATCAATAGGACACTGAAATCTGCGCCTGTAAAACACTTTACAAACCATCCATTAACATTAAGCTTGCCAGAAACATAAATAAATGATTAATTCCTGCAGGGAGAGGAACTGAAAAGTGCTTCCTGTTCAGCCTTCAACATTGATTCCACAATGATTCTAGTCCAACCCTTAGTGGGGGGATGTCACCTATCGCAGTGGCAAGAGGTGGGCTGCCAAGTTCGCGCCCGAGAAGCAAAGCCAGCAAAATGGACCATTAATTTAAATTGGTCAAAAGGCAAAAAAAAACACAACAATTGTATAACACTCCTAAATGTTGGCCTGCCAGCATTTAGAATGCCAAAGTGTAAGGTTGCAGTAGGCCCGACTTATTACATCATTTAAGGACTATATACAATAATAAAGAAATCTCATCCTTCCTTCCCGCTGGAATAAAACCTAACCTTGTAGCCAAGAGAGGAAAAGAAATGTCAAGGAAACTACTCTCCCCGGAGGAGCACAATAACCTCACCACGGCAGAGAGAACCATTTGGACTACAGGGAATTCACTACGAGATGGTTCATCAAGGCTAATGGGATAAAACGGTTTGGGAAAGAATTTCAGAGCAAGACACCCTTTACCTTCATCTCTAGACAAACTTCAAATCTGACCCAAAATGTCCGCCCCCCTGACAGAATTATAGGAGCAAAGAGGGCTCAGTGGGGCACTACATTTGAATTCTTCTTTTAAAGCATTACCAATGCCTATAATTGATGCAATCTTTTAATTATATATAAAACTTTTTGTCCTGTAATTAAAAACAAAAGTAACAGACCTAATGCGATCAATCCATTTTCCTGGAACATCCTTCATTAAAAGCGTTTATGAACTTGTTTTTTTTTACAGATAGATCATTGCTGTCTGCAAGGTAACACAGCTTGTCCCACATGACTTTGGATGATGGTATAATTAAGGTCAGTTTCTTCTGACGATGCTGCAGGGAAAATAACACTGGCTACTTAAAAGGTGTTGACTATATCCAAGCCAGAATGTTAAATATAAAAGGATCAAGAGTATAAAAACAAACTGGTAAACTCCCCTTCCAGAAACAACACAATACAAACTAACATGGATTGTGGAATGCAATCAGATGGGACATATGTAAAACAGGCCTGTGTAATATAAGGCTTTATACCTTTTGTACAACTACCATATCAATAATCCCAAAGTCTCCCTTGGCAGTATGGGAATTGTAGTTCAGCACCACTGGAGGGATGCATGTTGGTCATTGGTTTTCTCAATGTGGATGATAATAACAATAAAGTTTTTAACTAGAAAGGGTACGTTCTGATATTCTCTGGTTTTCGAGTAGGTCTTGGGGATGTTACTATAACTCAATTTAATGGTACTCATTTCGGCCACCTCCAATGGATGATGGCTTAAACAATCATGGGTGCGATGCACCGAGGCCTATCCCTTTCAAGAGATCCATGACTAACACTCTGTTCAGTGTCACAGTGGACCATTTTACTCCAAGCTGTTGCATCCGCCTTTTACAAGTCAGTAGTTTTCTCACTGTTGCATTTATAAAAAAAAAAAAAAAAAAATACAAAAACAGCCTTGATGGTGGTCCCATAAATATCCTGCACCAAGACCCTCGACGGACTTGTTCCACCACTGGCTTAGTCGACCCTGCTGGGAACTGAACCGGAAAGTTCTCATGCAGCGCTCTCTGTGGCAGCGGGTCTCAGCATGGAAGCCTGTTACACCCGCTAAGCCTTGGGAGACAAGTGAACGATCTAGCATTTAGCTCAGAAATACAAGATGCTAAGAAATAGGCACCGTACATCTCTTCTATTCACGCTGCCACTTTTTTGGCTGCATGGGTTGACCGCATCTCTAGGCTTGGTTAACTCTTTTGAAGAACAGAAACATCTAGTCTGCCAAATTTTCACAATACTTTCATTAGTCCCTGGCCTTATTTTATATCTATGATAGGCTTATGCCTATCCCATGCATGCTTTGACTCCTTCAAACTCTACCACTTCCACTGGAAGGCTATTCCATGTATGCACTACACTCTCAGTAAAGTATGATTTACTGATATTACCTTTGTCCCTCTAATGTAAGACTATGTGCTCTTGTTGATCTAGCAATAATGTAAAAGCAGTCCATTGCTTCACAGCACCTACTAGACAGTCACCAATTTCTAAATGTGACTGTGGTAAGATCTCTAAAAACAGGAAATCCGTGCTGTATTCTATAGTTACTTAAAGGACAACTAAGCTGTTTAACCATAAGGGAAGCAAGGGTTACAAAAAATGTCCTGCTGGTAGGGAGTAAACCAGACATGTATCTTACTAGATCCATGCAGGTTTACTCTCGGCTTTAAATACAGTTTGAAGCTTAGGGTCCCTTTAAGGAAATACAGTACAGATACATGCAGGTTTTCTCTGAGCTCAGCCTCTCAGCTGAGGCAGAGCTCACCTAGTTGCTTCACTGGTCATGTACAGTAACTGCTTTATTCAATTTTTTAAAACATTTTTTACAGCAATAAATCGAGGGGCAGGACTGTCACGTGATATTAGCAGTGACATCACTGACATCTTCTATATGCGCTCCCAGAAGATGGTGGGAAAAATAGAAAATCTATTCCTTTTTTTTTCTACACAGATCATGGTGGGACGTCCAATGCCCAGACCTGTAAAAGGTCTGTTATCAAGTTAACTCTTGCAAAAAAAAATAAAAAAAACACTGGAACAAAAAATATTTATTGTCCGCTTCAATATGCACAGTTTTTATTCCTGACAGGATTCTTTAAACATCTGCCAAACAGATTGTAAATGATCAGTACAAAGTGCTATATCCCTGCAAAAATAACATGTCTGATGACAAGCTGTCCTGAAAGGGAACAATGGATGACAAGACAACAAGCAAAAATATTGAACGAAACCAGCATAAATATGTTAAGATTCAATACAATCGTAATTTTCATTTGAAAGCTATAAATTGCCTTCAACACTTTTTGAGTGACTACAAAATAGGCCTTTAGTGCTAAGAGATTAAAACCCTCTAACAACTCACCACAGATAATGTATTTCTTTCTATCAGTATTGTTTCACAGGAGCGTTGAGTTCCATCACAGTGTGTTAGTTATAATGGTGTAGGCAAATAACAATATACTGTTTAAGAACATATTAGATTACTGAAGTAGACAAATGAACAAAGACTGTTCCCTACGCAGCACTCGCTAAAGCAAAGCACCTTTATTTAAAATAACAAATGCAAAAACGGGCAACGCATTTCGCACGAACTAGCGCTTATAGGCTCTAATGCTTACTTATAAACAGCACAATATTTTTTTGCTGGTCCGTAGTCAATAAAAAAAATGGATACCCAGGGGTGCTCTTAAAGGTAATACTGAAGTGCTGTTGCTTTTTTCTTTTTTGCTTACAAGTTTTAGGATGCTGGGTTTTATCCTCTGACAAGTTAGCACCAGGAGCCAAGAGCTATTTGCTGCACTCACACGTTTGGGTAAGATGAGTCGCTATGAATTCTATTGCTTACTTAACATAAATGCCAAAAACTTTAGAGAAGGGAGGACCGTTCAAGGATGAAGTAGTGCAGTCTCATAGGTACCGTATTAGTGATGGAGCGCTACTTCAAGTGCGAAATGTGGTAGGAATTTCTTCCTCCAGTTCCCCGACCTCTAACTTTGCTTTTGCCTTTTGTTTTTTTTAAAGGGGACCTGTCACCTAAACAATGTTTATAGTGCAAGGTATACATTATCAAAAATGATTTATGTATAGCACTGGTTCCCAACCCAGTCCTCAAGCCCCATCCAACAGTCCAATATTTAAAGATTACCCAGTTGCGTCTAAAAGGTGTTTAAAACAAAACAAACAAAAAAAATATACACAACTGGGTAACTCCTAAATTCTGGACGGTTGAATGGGCCTTAAGGACTGGGTTGGCAGCTATTGATTTAGAGGCACAGATTATTTGAGAATGTGTTTGTCTCTTGTTCATGACATCACCTTGTGGCTTGATATGCAAATTACACATTTCCCATCGTTATTTGCATAACAAACCACAGGTGATGTCACAAACACACATGCAAACACATTTTTCTCTCAATCGTCGCATTTGCTTACAATTCTGCTAACACAATGTATAATTCAGTTTCTATTCTCTACAGTTACCATATAAACAATACTTTGATGGCAGGGTCCCTTTAAGTAAACATGTCTGACTACTGTATAATTTACACAATTCAGGAACGAACAGTTCTGAAACGACTACTTTCTTGTTCATGTTTGTCTTTTCATTGGAGCACAAGCATCCTGTACACGAGAATCTATAACCCAGCAGTAGAGCCTAGGTGGGGAGGTCAGAGTAGAGATTAGCATTTCAGACAAATTCGTCCCAAAATAGAGCCTTTCACCACCGATTGTTCAATGAAATGTTTAAACGATTTTGATTTTATTGCAGGAAATGATTCCCAGAAGCATTAAATCCTGTCTGACGGGTCTCTGCAGCTGCCAACACATGGCACAGAAGATCGGTTACAATCTTTAAACATCCACTTGCAGACAATAAGACCCAGTGGTTCGCGGATGCTCTATAATTTGGGCATCACAGACATACCTTGCTTATTTGTCTTATGTCCTATCCTCATCAAGGCAGAGATACCTTTTCATTAAAGGGGCACTGGCATTTTTAAAAATGAATCTATTTAAATTGAAGCAGAATCATATTATTGCGAATTCTTTAAAAAAAAAAAAAAAAAAAAAAAAAGACCCTGTGACCCTTATTTTGTTACCTTTAAAAAGTCTAATTTAAACGGTGGAATTTTTTTTTTTTAATGGTGCACCAATAATTGCATCAGACTAGTGGGCTTACATACTATGGAGTGCCGGGACAGCAGAGAGAGACAGTCCGACAACCGTCACACTCTGATTGTGTATGAGTGCATCATTCGCCAGCATCAGAACCAATCAGTGGGGAGGAGATGATCATATCTCCCCGGTGCACACAATTTTGCACTGCCAGGTTACGGAGTAGCATCTTTAGTATATAATTCACACTGTGGTTTGCAATACATAGAGCAGTGAGACTGCCCACCCAAGTGGATTAAACCAGAAGTTCTGCCTACGTGATTCTGACAGCTGTTACCTTATCGCCTTTCTTAACGGTCCTTGTTGTTAGTTTGCCGATGGCTTTCTTAGCGGCATCTCCAAGCCGACGCTGTGGGGAAAGAAAAAAAAAAAAAGGATCAGAGTAAGAAATGATTAAATATGAGAGTAGACAGAACAAATTAGATGAGATCAAAGCATACAGATAATAAAAACACTGTATTCCTCAAACACGAGTGACTTTTCTGGCATCATTTGAAGTGTGGCACAAAGTCAAACACAAATTCTTAACATGTGGTCATATTTTTTTTATTTTTTAAGACAGAATGAATTTAGTGGAGAAGACTGAATATATGCCTTTTTTGTATGCTCCAAATTTACAGTTTGTTGCAAAAAAAAAAAAATATATATATATATATGACTCTTTTACAAGCTTACCAATCAAAACTGGGTTTGCGAGGGCTTGACCAATCCCGGGAGCCATGGCTCATAAAATCCCTACTGCTGGCTCCTAACTTTTTATACTGAACTCTATGGAAGATCCATTTCCCTGGCTCCTAAGAAAAACCAGGCTGGCTCCAGAATTGATCTGTCTAGCTCCTAAAAGGAAGTATGTCAAGCCCTGGGACATGCCTTCTGAAAAAAAAAAATGGAAGCATTAGGCGTGTTACAGTGCATGGTCACTGTGGGTCCCTCCATGAAGTAGCAAGCATGAGCACTGGCATTTCTTACTCACCCCTGTGGGAGAGCTGTGACGTATTGAAAAAGGAGTCTAACAAAGTACAAACCAAGTACAAACCAGCCACAATGAGCTAATCTTGTATACTTTAAGTTTGAAAGAGATACACAGTCATCACATAATTAATCTGTGACATTCTATGCAACAGAAGAGACCAGAGGAATGTTTAGATCTTCCCGTGGCCCTCTGTGTTCTGCTGGGGGGAACAGAACAAAGTTATGTGTCTGTATGGCTTAAAAAAAAAATTTAAAAAAAGGACCAAAAAGATCGGTGTGGTTAAAAGCGGGCCACTAAATGAAACTGTGCAGAAGAGAAAAGGTCAAATCTAATGTGCCCCATCAAAGAAAATTAAGGTCACCTTTAATCTATTCACTGCAGCTAGATCTTCTAAGAGGGGAATATAGTGTATGCAGGGAAACCAGCCTTGAGATGTACCAATTAACCCTTTCTAACCTCCAGTTTACTCATATACAATGATACAAAATGTTATGTACTGATCCAGGGGTCTTATTATCAGAGTTGGAAGGAAATGTGTAGATTAAGAGACACATTTATTTTTATTTGAGTCTGTGAGGTCTCCTTGTGTCTGACATCACCTAGCTAGGTAACAGAGCCCCTTTTAAAGGGGCGGCTACAGTGACAAGTACTGCATCATCATTGTAATTTTTTTCCTCAATACCTTTATCGCCTAAAAAACTGGGTATAAAATACTGTATCATTTTTGTTACAGTGTTTTCTAGAGAAGAAAGTCCTGCTCATCCACCCCCCCCTGTCCATCCTTGTTATGTTAAATTAGAGCACACAAAAGCTGGCTCAAATTGTGTCCCCCGCACTCCGAACACTTGAAACTGCTGGCTTCAACACAGAGAGGTTCAGTCCACAGTCATAGCGGATGACAGCACTTTGTCAGAGGGGAGCAGAGAAACTGCTGCAGAGGAAGCCAGCCCCACTTCCAGTGCACACCCTCTGTAATTTAGAGGCCACTAAAAAATTACTTCAGAACTGTACCGGAATGGTTTTTAAAGAAAAATTAAACATTCACAACATACAGAACATAAGTTAATTGGTGAGGATCCTTTAAGTGTTTGTTGCTCGGCAGAGTCAAATACTGCTGAATTATAACTTCTTGATTTGGGAAGGGGGGGAGGCGACAGTGGTTGAACGAGTTCTTAAGATAATAAAATAATTGCCGATCTGGATGATTATTGGCAGCTCGATAGAAACCTAATCCCTGCTGTTTGGTGCTGTGCCTTTCTAAGATTCCCTTTTCTTGCTTATTCTTCTTATTTTTTTGTCAGTCGTGTGCAAGTCGTGCCGTGAAGATGCGTGAAGGTTAGGAAAAGGCTCCTTGGCAGACACCAATACTGATCCAAAGGAAGGTTCTTGGAGGAAGGAGGGTTTCAGATTTCAGCCTCACAGCAGTACACAATCCAATGAAAGAAGAACCTCGAGTTTCCCCCATTGGTATATAAACATGGAAGGGACTTGGATTGTGATACAGATATTATCAGAGAAAGTCCTATGGGAGTCACGCCAGCAGCTACAGACTCAATCTTGCTTTCATTCTTTATTATGGGTCATGGGTTTCTAATAGAGTAAAATACAAGGGCCATTTAAAAAAGTTGACCACAGAAGGGCAAACTTACTAAAAAATAAATAAATCACAAAACAAATAATTTCATTTTATGTTAAACTTAACATAAAGTATTTTCCCCAATAGGGTTATCTGGACAGGTTACAGGAGTCAAACTGTCGCCCTACGGGACATATATTACCATTTAGTAGATCTCATTCTATGAGAGTAAAACATTGACAAGATATTGACGTTTAATGTTTCAACCTAAGCACATTTATGCAAAATGCCTATGTTTAGTGCTCCACTGAGACTAGAGGGTCTACAGCATACAGCAGCGCTTCGCAGCCGCTGGATAGTGGGAGGCATGCCTCCATATGAATCTTTTTTTTTTTAAACTTAATTTTTTTGTCGAGAGAAGAGTCCGATGTTGTTTAAGACTTAGACAGCATCGAGCTCTCCTCTCGGGGCCTGGCATCCGCCGGATGTGGATGCCGAAAAACAATCAAACTAAAGTTTAAAAAAATAAAATAATTGCCATCGAGGAGACGATTGGGGACACTGAGCAACAAGGAGGGGAGTACTGGGGAAGGGGGGAGGACGGTGGCATATTATTGGGCAAATTGGCTGTGGCTTATTAACGGCAAAATAACACTGGCATATTATTGGGCAAATTAGCTGGGGCATATTAAATGGCAAAATAATACTGGCATATTATTGGGCAAATTAGCTGGGGCATAATAAATGGCAAAATAATACTGGCATATTATTGGGCAAATTGGATGGGGCTTATTAATGGCAAAATAATACTAGCATAGTATTGGGCAAATTGTCAGGGGCATATTAATGGCAAAATAACTGGCAAATTAATGGCAAAAGTAACACTGGCATACTAATGGCAAAATAATACTGGCATTCTATAGGGAAAATTGGCTGTGGCTGGTTTTGTTTGACTATTTATGATTTTGTAATGCACTTGGTTTGTGCATTTGTTATTTATTTTGCACACTTGCTTGGTTTTTAAGGTAAATAAAGGTTCTAGTTCTTTTGTTCTGTGTATGCACTTGACTTTATAACTTAATATTTATATATTTTTGCTTGTGGTGTGCCACGGAATTCTGGGAAGAGCTTTGGCGTGCCCTGGGTGAGAAAAGATTGGGGAGCACTGGCATACAGCTCCGTTTAAGATTACATGATGTACCATGATTGGAGCAACATCGTTTCATATGCAAATATTCCTTGAATGTGACAAATATTCTGTGAATGTAGGAAGACTGAGATCACTGGAGGAGCAATGTTACCACAGTTCTGAAACGGAGAACTCCAACTACATGATAAGTACATCAATAAAACTTTAATATCTCAGTACATCATACAAACAACATTTCAGAAGCATGATATTATTCTAAAAGTGGTCATGTATTTAAAGTATTTTTAAAACATTGTTTATGGAGTATACTCTAGTATTACAAGTAAACTTTTTTAACCCATGGTTCTTTAAAGGAAGCTGTGTTTATTTATTTCCGTGACGTAACAGGGGGGATATAATAGAAACATTTAAATACATAAAGGGAATCAACACAGTAAAGGAAGAGAGTATATTTAAAAGAAGAAAAACTACCACAACTAGAGGATATAGTCTTAAATTATTGGGGCAACGATTTAAAAGTAATATCAGAAAGTATTACTTTACTGAGAGGGTAGTGGATGTATGGAATAGCCTTCCAGCAGAAGTGGTAGAGGTAAACACAGTCAAGGATTTTAAGCATGCGTGGGATAGACACAAGGCTATTCTAGCTATAAGACCGGTAACAGGGGACTAATAAAAGTATTTAAAAAAAATTGGGCAGACTAGATGGACCGAATGGTTCTTATCTGCCGACACATTCTATGTTTCTATGTGATAAAAGGTTAAATGATGCTACGGAATTATGAGCAGACATTTTTTTTTTTTTACCAATACCAGAGCACACTAGGTCACATTATATTCACATTGGATTAAGCCACTTTCCTACTCTCTGTACAAATGGCTGGAAAGCATAGTCTCTATTTACAAGCGGATGAAAGAAAGAAGAAGGAAAAAAAAAAAAAACACTGCTTCCAGGGAACTGGCTTTAGATATAGCAAATGGAGCTTTTTTTTTTCCTCTCTCCTAGCTAATAGCTTTGTCTTCTCCTTTACAACATCTGAGCATTTCAAAGGGAGGTTTTCGAGAGCTGCCACCCTCCTTATTAAACATTCATCAGCTGAAGCTTTCTCAACGCATAAAAATTTCATCAAGTTTCGCCTGACCTTTAGAAAACAGTCAGGAACAAAAAAAAAAAAAGAAAAAGAAAAGGTTGTTTCTTACATAGCAATTTGCCAAATGCAAGTGGCTTAAAACCCAGATTATAGGGGGATTAGATAAAGGGGGCGCACACAGAGAATGCACCTACTAGTAGCAGTAAAGCTGTGCTGCTCTATAGTGAACATATACTGCCTACGTATAAAGATTCCGAAAAAATAAAACAAATCGCCCCTATATATAACAAATGGTGATTGTCCCCCACCCCCCTTTTTTAAATATTTTTTTAAAAGTAGTCCAGATTTGGGATACCGGTCCCTCCGTCCCAGGATCCTTCTCTGCTTCCACGCTTTCATGTTGGGGGTGGGTTTATGTCTGCAACGCTCCAGTGTCCTTTTTGTTTTTTTTCCTTCCCTATCAAAGTTTAGAGGGGTAATATATTTTCTTTAATGTGCACCTGTGATGTATAAATGTCTTGGTTGCTAGGGTGACCACATTTTATTTCTGCCAGTATATCGCAGATGAGATTATCCACACAGGCTTGTGTTTGTATATCACACACACACACACTGATCAACATATACACACACACAGTCACAAACACATAAAATACATTTTTATTATATTATATACATTAGGAAACTTCAGGGACAATTTAGATTTGAGACCTAATATATTTATATATACATACAGTCATACACACACACCATATATATATATATATATATATATATATATATATATATATATATATATATATATATATATAAATATACATACACACACACACACACACACACATATATATATATATATATATATATATACATATATATATATATATATATAAATATATATATTATACGCACGCACGCACGCACACACACAGATATAGTAATTGGAGAAAGGAGCACTCTGGGCACTTAAGATATCATGAAGAATCAGAGTTTAATTTCACAAAGGTTATTATTGAGCAGGAGCACACCTTCCAATCAAACTTTACATCTATCCGTTTCATAGCTGCCAACAGTCCCAGACTTGGTAGTCCTGTTTTTTGGGGGTCCTATCACAACATGACTCTGCCCCATTTGGTAGCTTGTCGTAGGACGTGTACATATAATTACTTAACTGAAGGTTCAGTGTGAAGCAGTGCGCTCTGGGAAAATCACAGATTAAAAAGTATGCCCGTATGCATTGTGTTGCTCTTGCCACATGTGCAATGAAGAGATCTTAAAATCAATCTTTAGTTTAGAATATAACATGACCGCAAAAGATATAGGTTAAACTTAATGCATTATAATAGTTCACAAATTCCCTTTCCATTAAGACAATTTCATTAGCCAATGATTCCATTTCTTCAATACAATGAAAACCCGACTATAGCCGTACCACAGAAATCACTGCAGTTAGTGATAAAGGACGTACCTGGTGGAAGTGATCAACAAATGCCTCTAAGATCAGTCAGTGTTGCTGCAATGCCTCTATTTAGAGGCATTCAGCAACACCTAAATCCAGCCGCTGGGAGCAATGTGATTTGTTTACAGGGTGATCACATTCGCTATATTGAAAGGCATAAAGCTTTACCGATATAGCGCTGTCCGGCTGTGGGTAGGAGCTTTGGAAGTGATCAATTATCACTTCCATCGCTCAGGGTGTGTTAGACAGCAAAGCAATACGCCACTTTCAGTTATTGCCCTATAACTTGCAAAAAACAACAACTGAATAAAAATTGGATATTTATAGGCTCATGACAAATATTAGCATCTATTTAGCAGGTTTTATTATCATTTGCAGATGTGTAAAAGTTAGAATAAAGTATTTTTTTTCCAATACATAATTTGTGTAGGTACAGTAAATGTGAAAGAGGATAGCTACAGCTAAACATAAACACCGTAGAAATGTGAAAACAGCCTTTGTCACAAAGGGTACACAATTTCAAAAACAGTCAGGTCACAAAGGGGTTAAGAGGCTCACCACCTAGATGTGATTGACAGATCCACAAGAACAAAGATGCTGTTTTTGTTGGGATCCTGTTCTGTCAAACTCAGACCTGTCCTGGCATTACTACTTCTTATTATGCACATGGTGTAGTCTGTATTGCATTTAAACTGTGTGTCTAGAAGATATACACATCCTAAACAAAAAGTCATGAGCTCCACACACCCAGGATTTGTACCGGGTGTGCTCGAGCTCGATCTCTCTTGGTTACACAATGTTGTGTGGAGTCATGTAAAGCCATTCATTTTAGGATCCACCCTGCACTGTCCCAAGACTCTACCATAGAATGTTGGCAGGTATTCGACAGGCAGACATTATCCATGCTATGCTGGTATTCGTAGACTTTAGAAGCCAAACAGACAGACAAGGTTGGTTCCGTAATGGTTTTCAGGAGTCAAGGAGATAGCACATTCATAGATCAGGGGACATACACAGTTACGCAAACATACACACAATCACCCAGTCACAAGCACAGTCACATGCGCGCACACACACAGTCACATGCACAAACACACACACAGTCACATGCGCACACACACACACAGTCAGCCCAGTCATTAAGTACTATATTAAACAATCCAAAAAGTTAGGAGGCGGCAGTTTTAGTTGCCATGGCTCCCTGGCACATGGTATCAATTAAACCCCACAAAGCAGCATATTCGTAAAAGTTAAGGTTTCTATTAAAATATATTGTCTTACCTGGTTCCGATCACGGGCACTTGTGTATCTTATCTTCTGTATAAAGTAAAATATCAACCAGGCCGAGGATATTATCATCAGGACGATGAAAGATATGGAAACGAAGACCAGAGACCCTCGGCTGAAACCCTTGGGTGGGCTGCGAGACCCAACTGCGATGGCCATCCGGACAGAGATATTTCTTTCTACATAACTCAAGATGTCTCGACCTGTTGACTCTGAGACTATTATGGCTACGATGTCTCCAGTTCCTTTAAAGAGAGACAAAAAAAAAAAAAAAAAGGAAATTAATCTGGGTTAATAATGACAATTACAGAGGCAAGTTAATATCCAAAAACAACACTTTTGTAAGTAAATATTTAGGAAAAGGATCTCCCAGGATAAGATAAGTCCTAGGGCTAATCAATATGGAACATAGGCACCTTTTTAAACATTGCAGTCATACAGTGCTCAGACTATCCTCCCAAACACGGGCAAGAAAGATGAATAGCAGCAGAAAAGTTGGCAGTCGAATTTGGGAATCGCATAAAGTGCATCTCTGCACCCCCATATTGCTGGCTGTCAGTTACCAAGTTTTTGACTCGTTAAAGCGCTTTACATTTTTTTGTGCGTGTGACTTTTATACTGCTATTCAAGTGACTATCGGTCTTTAAATGACTACAAAAGTGGATAAAGTCTATAATTCTCATCATTAGAGAATTTCACTAAAATATAATGCTTTGCCATTATTTGAGGGTTTCCCTAAATTATATCAGATAAGATCAGTGCGTTTTTTTTTTCTTACAGTCTACTATAACTTTTCCCACTATCTGGTGGAGGACACTGCATTAAGCATTCTCAGTTATGCAGTTGTTGTGAGATTATCAAGCTCCACCCCAGTGTGGGTTTTTAAAATACTGAGTGTACAGCTGTATGCTCTCAATTGAATGTGCTTTTTCTGCCCCCCATTGAAAATAACCATGGGAACCAATGGAATGGTGCTGCTGACTAGTTCACTTTTAGAACTTTGCCTCAGAAATGATCTTTATACATAATCTCCATTGTATAAATTCCAGTGATTTTAAATTAACAGTGGACTAGAGGTGCAGCCTGTGGGCCAGAAGCAACCTACAAGAAGATTAGGTGTCTGCAGTACAGTCACTTAGCAGGCGCTTGAGGGCCTCAATAGCATACCTGCTGATACAGTGCCCTAAATGTGAATTCCCTGGAACGGTTGTGTTTTTGAAAAAAGCTTAAAATTTCAACTATTTATTGGCAGCTTTTGTTCTACTAGCTAAGAAAAACAAACGAAAATATTTTTTGTATGGTTAACAGATCCTTAAAGGGACTGTCCTGTTGGCCAAAATGCATATTAATGTGCTCTCAAACGTACTTTAAAATGAATGTTTTACATTTTGCATTGCTTAAAATATAAAAAACAACATACAGCTAGATGAATTTGTGAAATTACAGCAGTTTGCAAGAATCCAGGACTGCCCACACTAGCTGAGTAAGTCAATTCCCCTTTTTTTTCTGCTGCAGGAACCAATAAGAATAATTTCAATCAAATGAATGGAATATCCTGCATCTCCAGTGATGTCAGTAGAAAATGTGTTGCACTGCTAAGAGAGCCTACTGTGTAGAAAAGCAAACTTATTACAATCCACACAATGTATTCTATTGAACCCGCACAGGAAGTGACTAAATGAAACAAACCTTTATATCCAAATGTCTATATAATCAGTGCCCTTAGTAAAAGTGCAGAGTAATCACTGGGGGGGCGGCTTGAGTCAAATATTAAAAATGTGATATTATACAGAATGCCTGCATCAAATCTCACTGGAAAATAAGCCTGTGCACTATACAAGCAGTGATCTTCACTTTGCACCAAAGTAACCCTTTAAGGGTCTTGCTCAGACACTGTTTCCACATGTTGCCCATTGCAGACTAAAAAATAAAATACAGGTTTCATTCTCACCACAGCATACAATCGAATCAAATACAATTTCGACAATAATTCCTGTAATGTCCTATCTACTGCTGGCTAAATAAATGGCCTTTATTAAAAAGGTTCACTTGAAATGTAGACTAATGTATGTTCTATATTAGTGCTGGGACATTTTTTTTGTGTGCCCATTTTTAGCCAAGTTTAACCTGAATTTCTGAGATACATCCCTACCGAGTGACAAAAGAAAGCCTACGCCTGCTCTTTATCATTGCTAACAGATGTTATAACATCCACTGCCAGAGCCCTGCAAGAGGGAAACAGGATGTGACAGCCATGGACCACTCACTGTTACTTAAAGGAAAGTTATTTTCATATAACACGCCACATTCGTGCTACTGTATACAACACAGCTCTCATTTTATTTCCCCAGTGGAAGAAGGGAGTGCGAGATTAGGTGAAATGTGACCCAGATTTATCATGCCATTATGCTTGTGTTTTAAAGGGACAGTTCCATCTAGCTTGCATGTTGTACATGTTTCTAACATATGTGAAATCATTTTTACTTTTAGCCCCTTCCCGCCGGCTGCAGTTCTGCCGAAATAGCGTGCCTGGCACCTGGAAGTTTAGGTACATCGTCTTTTAGTAAAATGTAGTCCGCTATATTTTACATGACAGATTGAGGACACTTTGATGGGATCCAGCGGTGGGATCCAATGCACAGCTCAGCTGTTACGGTCAAGACGTTCTATGCCGTCCTACAGTCACTGTAAATTAGGAAGGCATAAAACATCCAATAAGCATGAAGAGGTTGAGGTCTCGTTTAACAGTTTTAGTTTAACATTGAAAGTAATTATGCCGGGGGCCTATATATTAAGTTAAATGGGGAGTGCTTGGAGAAATAGGCAGGGCTGTTGCGATAACAGAAGAATTGATTACACTTTATTTTGCAGAGTTCCAATTCAGAGCATCGTGGTCCATGTTTAATACTCAAGCAGGGAGTGGGCAATAAACACACAGACCTGATGCTCCCCCGCAGCTCCCCAACAAACCAGACGTCGTTTTCACAGGGCGGGGTGGAAGGGAAACCCCACTGATACCTCCCGATTTCGTGGCAAAACACGGCACTGTACAGTGGGCTAGGCAAAGTGCAAGCAAATGTATAGAAAAATACCTCTAGTAAAGAGAATTAAAAACTACAAAATATGACCATTCTATCTGTATTTCAGAATACAAAAAAAAAAGATTGAAAAAGAGGGGGTAAATTGTCTTTCATGGAGTATTTTTTAAGTGTAATACAGCGTGATCAGTTGCATATTTGTCTACAGACTTTATAGCAAAGCTTGTTTGTACTGTACTCTAAAGCACAAATTAAATATTTACTCTGTTAAATATACTGTATACAAAACTGGCTAATAATGCCGTGTAAGGTTTCAGCTCTCAGATTACACTGTTCATACTGAACAAAAAACAAAACAAAAAATAAAAAAATAATATGCAGCTAACCACTAGCACAGGTAGGACAGAAGCAATGGAGATCTGAAATTCTAAACCTTGTTTCTTCTTCACAGCACACTTAATCAATGTTCCTTAGGCTGTGGTGCATATAACACCATTAAGTATTTCTAATAAGGACATGTGGGATCTGAAGTACCTCATTAGCGGAGAATGAAAATGACATCTAGCAGCCTCGAACGGGAACATGAAATGAATGTATATATTATAGATGGAGGATATCACTCAGTACTAGGGTTGCCACCTTTTCTACAAAAAAAATACCAGCCATACTACTGTCTCCATAGACTTAACATTGGCCTCAAGTCACTTTTTTACACGCCTGCCGGTAAAATACCGGCAGGGTGGCTACCCTACCTGTTTAAAGAACAGTGTGTCGCCCTTCCATCCTTCTGTGGTACATACAATTACCCAATTTAATGGTAAACATTTTAACATCTCCTGGCTGTAGTTAAACAGCAGAGAACCCCTCAGTATAACCTTCCTTATTAAACACTGTTGTGTTTAATTCTGATATAGTGAATTAAAGCCGACAGAATTCTGTCTGTAAGCTATTGTTTTACAAGGACCTCCGACTCTGTACAGAGTAGATACCTTCACTTGCCAAAATAAATGGTCTGGTAACATGAATAGGGTTGCCTCCTTTTCTTCAGAAAAATACTGACCTTGGTACTGTCTCCATAGACTTAACATTGGCTTAAAGCCAATTTTTTTTACCGGCCTGCCGGTAAAATACCGGCCAGGTGGCTACCCTAAACATGAAGTGGGTGGAGTTGCGGAAGTTTGAGTTTAAGGGTCTTCGTTCTAGGTGTATGAAATCTTTTTGGCCTCTACTGTATGTACACACGCATATATATTTATATAGGTATGCTGTGTTCAAAAGTTTGGGGTAATTTAGAAATTAGAAAGACATTCACCAAAAAGAATAGGAAATAAAGTCAAGAAGTTGACACGGTTAGAAATAATGATTGGTAAGTTCAATAATAGTGTCCGTCAAACTTTGCTTTCGTCGACGAATCCTCCATTTTCAGCAATTACGGCCAAACCTTTGGCTTTCTTGCTACCCACTTGTTGAGGTAAATCGGACGAGTTTTTCCCTGTGCTTCCTGAAGCACCTCCCACAAGTTGGATTGGCTTGATGGGCACTTCTTATTTATCCATAAGGTCAAACTGCTCCCACAATAGCTCAATAGGATTAAGATTCGGTGACGTGCTAGCCGCTCCATTATAGACATAATATTCGCTCATATTCTCTTTTCATTGGCCAGTCTGCGGTATGGCTTTTTATTTGCCTCTCCAGCATCCCAAAGTCGCCCCTTCACTGTTGACGTTGAGGCAGGTATTTTGCAAGTACTACTTAATAAAGCTGTCAGTCAAGGCCCTGTGAGGCGTCCATTTCTCAAACCAGACACTCTAATGTACTTGTCCCTCTTGCTCAGTTGTGCCCCCGGGGTCTCCCACTCCTCTTTCTATTCTGGTTAGAGCCAGTTTGCGCTGGTCTGTGAAGGGAGTAGCACACAGCGTTGTATGAGATCTTAAGTTTCTTGGCAATTTCTCGGATGGAATCGCCATTCCTCACAACAAGACTAGACTAACAAGTTTCAGAAGAAACCTCTTTGTTTCTGTCTGCACTGTATTTCTGATCCAATTTTGTATTTTAAAAGGACATGTGCTTTTCTTTCAAAAACAACAAACAAACATACACACACACACAAACACACATATATATATATATATATATATATATACACACATCCACACGTAAAACTATAACATAAGTTATACAAATGCTTGTGTGCAGTAGGGAGGATAGGTTTCTCCACTCGTTTTCTAGCTTTTGCCCCTCTGGCCCGAGCTGTGCTTCTAGGCTGTCTTGTACACCGTGCACATATTCCAAGGGGCCCATGTTTTAAATGGATTAAGAGGCAAAAGGTGATCATTGTTGACCTGATATGCATATGCCTACCCAGAATCCCTTGCAGTGGTGGTAGCACTGTGGGGAAAGCAAGCCCTCTGACTTGTTTGATATGTGTATGTGTAGATATGTGTTTAATAATGCCTCTGTTACCCACAGTATTTACAACTACATGCAATACTCCTTGTTGTCATCACTGTATGCCAGGTTTTACAATCGCGTGGAAAATGAAGCATGTAAGTTAAATCATGGCAATGATATACAGCAGTACTGGTATATTATGAAATATACTTTCCACTTTATACTGCCCTATTTCCATGTACTTTGCATCACAGGGTAAGTGTATGTGTTTTTCTATGAATAAATGACGTGTCAAGTTCTTGGTCAGGAATATAACACCCTTACATAATATGTTGCTATTTAAATGTCAGTCTTGCATAATGCCAGATCATATCCCCCTGTTCCTGGAACTGACAAATGTAAGAGGGGTAACTAACTGCCTGTTAATGATACACACATACATACACTGATGCACACTTTAAACTTGTTGTTCTTATATATCCTGTCCTGTAAAGATTTTAAGATTACACAACAGGCCACCCCAGTTTCATTATATTAAAGTGGGACTAAACTGTCCTCATTTAATCAGACAGAAGCCCGCTTTATAATTCCTTTTGAATTCTCATGGAGACTCCCAGACTGCAATGCCACAGATCTGCAAAAAGATGAGATTTTAACAATCCATAAGGGTCTACTTAAAAAAAAAAAAAAAAAAAAAAGAGAATTGAGACGGGTTTTATACTTTAGGCCAACACTGCAGAGTTGGAAAAATTCTCCAACTCGGCTACTTTTCCTGCAATTCTTGGTTTATCAAGTAGACCCATTGGAGTCTCATGATAACAGTTTGGTTACCCACTGTAGAATCAGAATCCATTTTTTTCCTTTCTGTATTGTGCCAAGAAGTGTTAGGATGATGGGCACACATTGCGACACAGGATGCAAAAAGGGGTACAAACTAATCTAAGAAAGAAAAAAAAAAAAAAAGGTATGCACTATGCTGTAAAATGATCTCTTAAAAAAAATGGCCACGGGGCAGGGAAGAAGGGGGTCAATTAATATTTATAATAGAACCCCTTCAATTATTAAAAGGTAGTGGTCCTAGAGCCACAGTGACTTTTCCTTATATTTGCAATCCATTTTACGAGCCAACAATAATAGTATACTTCCACATGCTTTAATTAACAAAGCCTATGATGACACGCTTCAAGCTCGAAGCAGGGGAGTCAGTCTGTGTACCATCATGGTACAACGGCATGTTTGTAACGGTTTTATTTTTAAGGATTTTAAGCTGTATTCTTTTACAAAGAGCAGGGTCACTGCATGAAGCAGCCTTTCCAGCAGAGTTGGTCGAGGTTCATCCAGCGGAGGGGCTTAAGCAGGAATTGGGAGAAGCACAGGGCCATCCTTCACATAAGACGAGGCAAGAGACCAAATAAAGAGCAGGAATTTTACGGTAGAAAAAAATATAGGCAGAAAAGATGGGCTGAATGGTTCTCATCTGTGGTACTCCTCCCATGTTATATCAGAGGTTATGTATAAAGGTAAAATGAGGAGCTAAGTACTAAAACATTTCAAATTCCTGTTGATGACATCACTATTAGAACCTTGCCCCAGAAATAAAATGATAAAATTATATTTGCAACCGACCTCATAGAGCACAGTAGAAAGAAGGGAGCATAATGTAACACAGTCTGCTATGATGTAACTCAACATGATGTAACACAGCCTGCTATGATGTAACTCTAAATCATAAACCTGTCAAAATGTGAAGTGGTTTTTCTTTACAGCATCATTAAAGCCTTTTAAAGGGACAGTATTTCAAGATTAAAAGGATTCATGCATATTTAAAGAGGCAGCTAACAATAAAGATGAAATCATTAGTCTTCCTCTGTGCACACACCTCATGTTGTTCACTTTTGAGAAGTGTATCCTAAAACAGAAAAAAAAAAAATATAGAAAAAAATAGAAAAAAAAAAATATATAGAAAAGGCCTTTGATGAGAGAATGTTAGAATTCACAAACACATTGGGGGTTATGTATGTAAAAAAAATATCCTGTACTGCAAAGTGTCGGGAGTTTAAGAAAAAGGCACAAATCACTGTTTGTTATGTATGATGCCAATTGCGCATTTTATAACTCCCGATACTTTGCAGTGCGTAAGAGAGACCTCTCTCCGACAATAATCAGACACTTTTCTATTGGTTGCGCACTGAGCGCAGTCACAACCCGGAAGTGACTTCTGTTTGCGGAAGAAGAACTTTTGCCAAACAGAGTTCCGACACTTATCGGGTGCTGGAAATCGTTTGTGCAATATGGATGCAGTGGCAAGTCCTATGGGTGCAATATACAAAGTCATTTGGGTGAAAATAATCTGTGCAATATGGGTACTCTGGCAGGTCCTGGGGTGCAATAGGAGTGCCATGGCATGTCCTAAGGGTGCAATATGTGTGCAATGGCAAGTGTATCTGCAATATGGGCATAATGGCAACTCCGATGTGTACAATATGGGTGGAATGGCAAGTCCTGGGGTACAATATACGTGGGTGCAGTGGCAAGTGTGTGCGCAGTATGGGTGCAACTGAAAGTCCTGTTGGTGCAATATGGATGGCAAGCCCAGTAGGTGCAAATGTCATTTTTTCAAAACAATTGTATTAAATAATGATTTTTTTTTTTTTTAATGCAAGCAGTATTTACAAGGATTTTTAAAATTTTTAGGTCGCCTCCCCCTAATCATTAAGATCCAAAGTTTGGTGGTGGGGGAGGAGTCGCCTTTTAAAAGGAATCACCTTATTCTAAAAAAAATACGGTACTTGAAAACAAGATATATTGCAATGTATCCTTCCTGTTCAAACACTTTATAAGAAATGTGACACAAAAGATCTGTGCTTTTACTGTGAATTATGGCTTTAAACTGCACGGATGTCTTATCCACGTCTGTCAATTTCTCTCTTGCTGTTTACAGTTTCAAATGAAAAGTGGTCTGTGCATTAAAAATACAGTGCCATATGCCAGGATTTGCCTAAAAGCAGTGCTGTGCATGAATATTGTGCAGTTAATCCAATAGAAGTCAACACGGATAATTGTGTGATTTATGTGCATCACAGAGCAGCTCTGCAAATACGCCACGGCCTGTACTGTAAAGTGGTATTTTATTTTTAATTGACCAAAACTGTTCAAGCTTTTGCCTTCAGCTTTAATGGAATCAGAAGGAATGTTTCTGATTTTTTTTTTTTTTAAAGAATAAAAGCAGCTGTGGTTTTAACCATTTCAATGTTTAGGAGGGAAAAACCACATAAAAGAAAACAAATCAATGTTTTGTCTCTTGTACCCTAACTGACATTACTCCGATGCAGAAAAACGTCTTTGCAGAGAAGTTCATTTTCTATGCAAAGACAATGGTGGCTCCGTGGCCTGGAGGAGGGTCTCCCTGTAAGAACCTTTGCTCCGAGTGGCGCCTTTGACATTAGTCCCAGAGAATTCTGGGATGTAAGCAGCGGCCTAGTGCTAACCCCACCTTATGACCGCTGCACAATGCTATCAATCTATTTTCCTCTCTAAGGAGTGAGCTGCCACAAAGTAAGATTTTTCTTTCTCGTTCTGTATACCTTTTTTATGATCTCGGGTTTATTGACTAAACCAGGGGGGGTAGGCAACCTGCGGCCCCTCCAGCTGCTGATGAACTACATCTCCCATAATGCTCTTTCACCGTACGCAGGCCTGGACTAAAACAGTGGTGAACTGGTAAAGGGAAGAGCAAAAATCAGGTATTAATAGCTTAACTGGAAAGCTAGCCAAGTTGGAACTTCCTTTGTCTGTATAATGAATAGACCTATAGATGTTGACTTAGAAGGTGCAGGGATATTAGTAATAGGATAATGTATGATCTCAGCAGCTTACAGTACAAAATAAATGAAGCAAGCGCACTGGGGTCTAATTCAATGACCGGAGTTAATATATCTCATGTCATTGAATCCCATAGACTGCAACAGAAAAAAAACAGTTATTAGTGAGGTTTGGTGCCATTGAATCAAGCCCAGTGTGTTTTATCTATAGTCATTTGTTTGAAAATAATATAAGAATCACCTGCTCTCTAGATTGCACTAGACTACAAATTCCATAAAACACTAGAATGGCTGCGCTTAAAGGGAATCTCTGGGCAGCAAAGTCAATTTTGTGATTAGTTTTATTTTTCTTCTGCTTCAAAATCTATGCAGGGAGTCATACAATTCCCCTTAAAAGTTTTTTGTTGTTTTTCTCAAGACCTTTCTCTAGTGACTGTTGTATGCAGGAGACCAAACCTCTGATCAGTGAGCGGAAATTCTGTTTACTTAGAGAGAGACTTTGATTACTGAAAAGGTGTTAAAACACTGAGCGGAGAGTCACACAGACACTTGACTTACTCCTGCTGGTAAGTTATAGGCAGCCTATCAGTTTGACAGCTGAGAGCAGCTTCTGTCTGGTCTATGTGATTCCAAGAGGAAAGAAAAAGAGTGTGTCTTTAATATAGAGATGCACTAACGTCACATTATAAAACTGTGTTGAATTAATAACAGTTCCAAAATCACAGAGTTGGAAAAACCACATTTTCACGTTTTTTAAAAAAAATACAGCATGCTGGGTATTACAAGCGGTGAGAAAATGTCACTTTTGACTTCTGTGTCAAAGCTTTCCGGCTATTTGATTCCAATGCAGGATTCTCGTAATGTATTAAGGAAAATATGCTAAGCAGTTACAATAAAATAAAAATAAAAAACCTTTTTGACATAATGAAACTATTTTTTGTCGAAAAGTTCTCTCCCTTGAAAACCTCAGCCGCAGCTGCTTCCTGTATTTCATGTTTTCAATGATTAAAGCTGATATTTTTGATGATTCTGTAAAATTTGTTTGCAAATTTTGAAAGGGACAATAAAATGTTATTTTTCACTCCTCTAAATGGCCAATAATGGCTGTTGTATACATTATGTAGATTCTATAGCTGAACCATCTAAAGGGTATTGAATAACAGATATGTGTAAATATTATTGAATTTATGAACTTTGCTAAATGGATGGTTTCATATAAATTCACCAAGTTGAATAATATGAATCAAATGTATCAATTATGCACCATATCCATGGATATATCCATGCACCATATCCATGGATTTATCCATGCACCATATCCATGGATATATCCATGGATATATCCATGCACCATATCCATGGATATATCCATGCACCATATCCATGGATATATCCATGCACCATATCCATGCACCATATCCATGGATATATCCATGCACCATATCCATGGATATATCCATGCACCATATCCATGCACCATATCCATGCACCATATCCATTCACCATATCCATGGATATTACCATGCACCATATCCATGGGAAACTTCCCCCACAAACTTCTACTTGGGCTTTCTGGCATCCTGTGAATAAACCTGGTCCAAAGGACCCATTAAAAAAATATTAACTAAGGGTACATTGCGATATACTCTCATATTCAGTTACACCCTGTGTTTGTTACTATGGCCCATTTTAATTGAAGTCACTTTATCTACTTCTAAAAGATGAAGTGCTATATTGACCCTGCCAGGAATTGAACTTGCAACCTTGAGAAATTGAACAGATTTTTACTAATGAGCCATCTCACACATTTCCTGATGCTTGTGCATTTCCCACTGGGGATGGGACCGTTCATCACAGCCACGTCACCTTCCCCTCTCGCACGATGGCCAGTTCATTGCGGGATCGCTGAAGTGGAGTATTATTAATAGGGGTTAATTTTAGTATTAGGGTTTGGGGGATGTTAGGTATTAGAGTTCGGGGGGATAGCCTAAGTATTAAGGTTAATTTAAGTATTAGGTTTCAGGGGCGGGGGGTTAGGTATTAGGTTTCGGCTGGGATGTAATAGGGTTCGGGGGGAATAGCCTTATTATTAGGGTTCAGGGCTCATTTTAGTATTAGGGATCGAGGGTGGTTAATTTTAGTATTAGGGTTCAGGGGCGGTTAATTTTAGTATTAGAGTTCGTAGGGGTCATTTTTAGGAGGGGTTCATTAATTAAGGGGGTTCATTTATTAAGGGGTGTACGTTTGTAAGCGCTGACAGTTCAGCGCTTAACTGTTAGCGCTTACATAGTCGTGATGAAGCGGCTGTGTTCATCTTCACCGCTGACAGTTCAGTGTTCAAACTGACGCACTGAACTGTCAGTGGTGAAGCACCCACGAAGACCCTTGCCCAGTTTCACAGAACTTATTCCCCGAAACAGTGAAAGAGAAAGAAGCACCAAGGTACAAGATCTATGCATAATCTGCCTTTCTGACTAACTGCATGTTCTGGTCTCTTAGTGTAAGTAAATAGAGAGGCTCATGCGTGAGTGGCAGTGCTTCCATACTCGTATATTAGCACTGGGGAGCATACATTGGCTGCCCACTCAACCTATAGTAGTTCCATACAGAGAATAAAAGCACATTGCACATGCATCAACCTCTACCTTAATTTCCATGGAGGGACCTGGACTTGCATTGTGCAAATGCGGTGGGACCCACTCAGGAAAAAAAGGGTCCGGATTCTAGTTCACAGAGTGGAGGGGGAACATGAGACAAAGAATCAATTTTTCTTCTCACCATCGCCATGTCTACAGCATCAGTGCACTCCAGAGTTCACTTAAGTGAAAAGCAGTTCATTTACATACCGTGCCACAGGTGATGTCATAAGCAGGAGACTCCACAGACACATGTTTCTCCTCATATGCTTGGTTTTATTAATACAATGTATAGATCATTCTCAATCATTTTCTATGCTCTACATGCACAGTAAACACAATGTTTAGATGACACCGTCCCTTTACAACTTGATTTTTGCATTTGATTTGCCGTCCATTTTAGTGAATAGATCCCATTTTTCACCTGTTGGGATTGGACTCGGCAGTACCCGTGTTGATCTTTCTAGTTACCCTCAAGACTATGTTGATTTATTTTTTAGTGATTATCCAAGGTGATCATTTACAAATGTTGGTATTTAGTATATAAATGGTCTTCCCATCATTCATTTACCTGGATTAAAACACAGTATTACATTTTACAGGTGTGTTAACTCCTAACCAGTGAACTACACATGTCTCCAGCACTGGCAAGGATAGTTTAATTCAGCATTTATCTCTCCAGAAGATATTGCTTCGAGTATATTCTGCCCTTCAATATCTCCCATTGAAATCTATTTGTTTTCTGTTTATCCTGTTTATCTTATTAAAAGCAAGTTTAAAAGAAAAAACAAAAAAGTGCTGCTGGCAGAAATCAATGTACTTTTACTTACATTTAGACAGTAGGCGGTAGTGCATAAAGGATGTGTAAGTGTCCTATGTAGGTCAGGGAACCTAGAGACAGGAAACAGATCCCCACAGTATGAAAGACAGATGGTCACCTTATCCACAGGACATTGGTTGGTGCCAAGACTGATGACCCAAAAAACACAGAGCTGAACTGAGAACTTGAAAAGTAAAGATACAATACGGATCATGCACGCTTGAATTGCCTAAACCTCTGTATAAGCCACCAAATAATAGCTCTAAGGATAATTAGGTGGGCTGTTTGTGTTACAGAGCGGGCTAATATACACTGTCTGCAAAATCTGTTCAACACGCATTTAAAAGGGACTGTATCACCTAAAATGTTTTTTTTTCTTTTTTTTTTTACTGTGAATGTAGAGAATAAAAAAATATTGAAAATGATCTATACATTGTGTTAGTAAAATTGCAAACAAATGCCTAAATTAGGATCTATGGAGATCCCTTCTTATGACATCACCTGTAATCAATTCCTTTATTAATTCGACATGGGTTCATGGTTTAGCGTATTTACCACCAGTATAGTTACTATCCCAGATTAATGGGCCACAGTCCCATGCTTTTCTTTTTTTTTTTTTTGCACTGTACAGAAGCAGTATTGCATTTAAACCAAGTAGGTCTATAATACATGGAGACAAAAGAAGTGGGAGCCACATCTTGTTTTGTCTCCATGAGTTATCAAGAGAGAGGTGGGTTCCGGGCTCAGTGCACCCAGAGGGACAACAGCCATACCACCCTGACGAGGCCTATAATAGGCATTTTGGGTCTGGACTGCCCTTATGGGTGCGGCCAGTCCGATATGATAATGGAGAGGTCAACTCTGTAATGGTGACCATGAACAAAAAAAGGTTGATGCCCCTCCCGTGTAGGTGGCATTCTATAGCACAGGTTGTTTACGTGCTGTCCGTTCTCGGTGAGATGTGGCTCCCATTTATTTTGCCTACAATACACGCATAGTCCTGCATAGTATAAACTCACAAAAAAGGAGTTCCAGATACCCAATACCTGTATAGCGCAAGGTGGAGGACAAGCTCTGTGGGTCACGTAACCAAGCCCCCCTTTAGAGCAGTGAATAGACTAGCATTGCAAAAACAAAAACAAAAACAAAACCTAGCATTAATAATGGAGCTGGTACAGTTCTCCATGTATCTATTTTTCTAGTCTGGCTACAAGTAATAGATGTGGTATTTAAGTTGGTTTGTTCTGCAAACCCCACCTTAAATAATGTGTCGTTTGGGTCCGCTGTGTCCCTAATCTTCACAATAACGGCAGTGCCTTCTCATTGTCTGCTCGACTTTCACCCTCCTTACATCCGACCACTATTGTGCAAATGATTATAATGGGACGAGCTGAGAATGCAGGCATCTGGGTCTGCATAATGGAGATGTACATTTGTGAATGACTCATTTTCCGTGGTCACATTGCCTTCTCATGCTCCTTATGCAAAGTAGGACAGCAAGGTGTGACATTACGGAATACGGAGCTTTGCAAATATGCAGAAAAGACGGCTTTAATACAGATTTTACCTCTCTTGCAAGAGGTGCGTTTGTTATCATGTCATTTCCCATCACGTGACCTCCCATTCTATTATGGTAACTGTCTTGACCTCTTCGATTCCCAGTAAATCATTCCTATGGCTTGTTCTGCATGTGTAATAGGATCCAGACAAGACATTCTACTCCCTCTTCGGTGCCAGGGAGAAAATGGCCTAAGCAGCAATGAGTTTGTGGGTAGCTGCTAATGTCGCAAACGAGTCAAGCCCACAATGATTACTTTTGAGAGAAGGGGAAACGGAAAGGTAATAAAGAGGCCATTTTAGATCAAGCGGCCATTTTATTACTGAAGGCAGCTTGCTGGACCTAAATTAGCTAGAACAGAAAAGACGAAACACAGGTAACCTTTAGTGCGTGTGAACCCATCTTTGTGCCCAAACATTATTGGTTCTATCTGGTACCTATTATTTGAAACTTGGTATTTCATACTGTTTGTCTGGTCAGTATACTGGCCCTTCACAAGCCATGGCTTTCTAGCATCTGAATTTGCAAAGCAAGTCCTATCTGCTGCAGCCCCCCAAAAAACACACATAATATCTGCAAGGTACTCCAAATTAATTATAGCTCTTTAATAAAGGTTGATGCATCTGGTAGTGACTAACTTGTACATTACAAAGGTTTTTTTTTTTTGATGCATGCCAATCCTTTCATGCATTTTTTCAAAATTAATCCCTTTTAAAGATTCGTGCTACGGTCCTCCCATACTGTTCCCACTATTTGTCATTGTTCACACCGATTATGGACGTTGCACATATGTGTAGTGGTCATTGTGGAAGAACTTATACCTGGAAAAGATAACTTTCAAGGAAACTATGGAAAAGACATGAAAGGGAGAAGTGTGGAAGAAATAATTGCATATTATCTCAGTTTCAATAAGAACTTATTTCTTGGAACCTGGAGGTAACATGCCTGGTCTTTGTAAAGTCGGCCAAATGTTCTCTGCACACCGCATTACTTCCCCAAATACAAAAGCCGGATGTAGGACATACTTGAGAAACATTATTAAATCCAGACAATATGAATAAGTTCAAATTTCTAAAACTTTATGAAAGGTTATTACAGCAGAACAAGAAGCCCTTCTGTTCGCTCATGGCATCCTTAACATGACACTTTATGGCCACGTCTCAGGAATTAACACAAAACATTGCTGTCTCTCATTGTGGCTTCATAAGTAAATTAGAGATTTCCTATTGAAGCATGTTGTCATATGCATATGACACAACAGGTGTTGTCCTAAACAAGAAACACCACATTTTTGTGTAGATCCTTTCTAACCATTTTTTAATCTCTGAATGCACATTCTAATCAATGCTTAGGTAACACTGTCTTTTTAATGTGTCAGGTGCAGTTCTACCATGGACTGGGTGCAAGAATAGCTTTTGTGTTTTGGGGGCCCCCAAGCAAAAATATGAAGGTCGGCCCATTTCTCTCCCAAAGCATTATGAATATCACCCGCAACGTCAAGGCACACTCTCAATAGGGGGACACCTAACCCCTATCCAGTGGGCACACCGAGCAGTCTATACTGCTACCAAAACCTTTTATTAATGTGAGGTGCAATTGTGCCTCCTCCCAGTTAATCCCTGGACAAATAGGAGCAAACAACTCTCAAGGATGTAGTGTGTGCCTTGAAGTGGAGGGTCAGCGTAATTATGCTTTGGCCAATTCATTCAACAAATACCTCTCATTTATATGATGTTTATACAATGGTTGTCAGCTTTATTAGGGTGAGAAGCGCAGACCGTTTTCTGTCTTTTTGGATACAAATATATGCATGAGAAACCAAATTGTACCCATTTTTTGCACCAAAGGACACTTTGTACCTCTACTCCAAGGGTCTAGACCTGCGGCCCTCCAGCTGCTTATCAACTACATCTCCCATAATGAGGTTGGCAGAGGAGTATGGGAAACATAGTCCCGCAACATTTTCAGGGCCGCAGGTTGCCTCCCCTTGCTCTAGTCAATGATGTGCATAAGGTCCATCCTTGTTAAAGGTTGTCTGGGTCAGAGATTTCAACTTAGATAGTTAGAAATGTGACTGGCAGAGACATCTTGTAGTAGCTGCTGGTAATATGACACTTTGACATCAGATGCCAGGACCTGGATAATCTTAATTTATCCTCTTGATCACAGGTGGACTGCGACGTACCCCATAAAGCTCCTCACACCCCATAAACACGTATTCCGCCCTTTCGGGTCAGGTTACCTTGGCTGCAGAAATACAGTATGTGTGCAGTAACCAGTCTGGATCTGCCATGTTAAAGCAGACTGACATTTCCCCCATGTAACTTGTAATACTCAGTATCTGGTTTAATACTGGACTTCTGCCAAACAAAGCCTTCTGTGTTTTATGTTGTAGTATCTAAAATAATGCACATCAAAACGATCCTCAAGGCTCAGTGATGGTCTTGGATTTATGGATTAGACAACTATCTTTAATTTAAACATACGTATACACATTGTAAGATAGTACGGTAATACCTAAATCTAAGACCATCAGTGACCCCTGACCTCAGGCAGTTAAGAAACTACTTTAGATGACTACGATACTATATTATATGTATAGCATATATACCGATCTGACATAACATTATGACCGCTGACAGGTGGTGAGCCGGCGGAGGCAGTGTGATGCGTTGGAATGACAGGTGGCAAGCCGGTGGAGGCAGTGTGATGTGTTGGACTGACAGGTGGCAAGCCGGAGGAGGCAGTGTGATGCTTTGGACAATGTTCTGCTGGGAAACCTTGGGTCCTGCCATTCATGTGAATGTCACCTGCCTAAGTATTGTTGCAGACCATGTACACCCTTTCATGTGCTGTAAGCAGGATAATGCGCCCAATGCCACAAAGCATAAATGGTTCAGGAATGGTTTGAGGAACACAGTTCAAGGTGTTAACTTGTCCTCCAAATTCCCCCGATTTGGATCTCAATCCAATCGAGCATCTGTGGGACGTGCTGGACAAACAAGTCCGATCCATGGAGGCCCCACCTCGCAACTTACAGGACTTTAAGGATCTGCTGCTAATGTCTTGGTGCCAGATACCCCAGCACAGATATACCCAGCTCAGGGGTCTAGTAGAGTCCATGCCTCGACGGGTCAGGGCTGTTTTGGCATCATAAGGGGACCTAAACAATATTGTTTTTTTTTTTTTTTTTCTCTTTCTCGTCTTGAGAAATATTAAAAGGTCATCTGGGGTCTTCAACTAGTAAAGAACTTTACAAATCACAGGGCTAGGCACTTACTAGTACTGCTATAAGATCCGCTGTTAAAAGGTTTCTAGCAGATCCTCAGAATTCACCTCTTTGCATTGTATGAAATGTTCCCATCATGACAACTTCTTCTAGAAAAATTACCAAAGCCGCCTAAATACTTCCCTGTTCACCATTGTTTCCTACTTTCCTACTCACTTGAAATGACTTTTACAACAGCTGCCTGTTAAAGTGGATATATATATATATATATATATATATATATATATATATTTATATATATATTAAATAAAGTGCTCTGAATTCCTCCAGGAGAAAGTGCAGTGTAAGTAAATGATATAGTAGCTTGAGTGTTCTTATTCGGGTTAATCTAGTCTTTAGACATTTGTAAATATTTAAAAATTCTATTATTTATGCTTAATGCTCTTGTCTTTATATATGTTTACAGTGCGCAATACATTTCAGCAATTTTGAGAGAAACGTATTGCAATGACCTATTTGGACTTCTGGTTCTGGTTCTCTTGGACCTCTGCCAAAGCCCCTGGCTCTATTGTGTGACAAGTCTGCATCAATTCCACAATAAATTTGGCTGACTGTGACAGAGGATGACATCACTGAGTGGATGAAAAAAAAAAAAAAAGGGGGGGGACGGGACGGGACGGGACATAAAAATGATACCCGCCCAAAAATAAACTGCAAACATCTAACCTCTGGAAAAAATATTACAAAAAAAAACCTAATTTACTTTTTATTACTGTATTTCATGTTCTAGGGTACTCTTAATGGCTGATGTGGCTTTACTGTGCCCTGCTAAGTTTATCTAAATTCCCAGCTCACAAACTACTTTAAGACACTGTAGGAAAGAAATCAGGATAATTATTTATTTATTTTTATTCTCAGGCGAGACTTTTCGCTCATAAAGACTCCATTCTGAAATCTGTATAATAATTTATGGCCTTACATACATAATAAAGTGGTCTGCCTTTTTTCCCTTCTTTCTACGTCACTACCCAAGGATAGAAAACCTCATTAGCTTTATTTCTGCCTGTAGTAAATGTGAGTATCGGTGTCAAAACAGGTCGAACATATAAACTAAATAAAAATTTGACAAGGGAGTGTTTCAAATTGGGAGAACAATAGGTTGCAAATCTGGAAGCACAGGTTTGTTGTGTCGAGAAAGCAAGTCGGATGCTATACAAATTTCCAGACACTAAATGAATCTCTGGTGTGTTATAAAGGCTGAAGGGACCTTCAATATATAGGAGGGATTTATGACTTGTTTATTGTGTTGTGAAATATAGTGACAAGCCACTAAATACTTTATAAAGTGAAGGTCACCATGTTCCGAGAAGTGGACAGGTCGTACAGGAAGTGGACCAGTCAGACAGGAAGTGGACATGTTGTCTTGGCAGGGTTTAAAGGTCATGCTTTTAGGTTTCAAAGATATTCTCCAAGTGGCAAAGAAAATATCATTAAAACTTCATTAAACTGCTTGAAAAAATGTATAATACATTCCTGCGATCAGCTTTCTAGTTAGGTTCTTAAGGGCTCCCCTAATCTCCCTGGTGGCTAGTGGGGGCAGCCGGTGAATGTCTGCACAATATGCAGTTTGTCAGTGAAGACAGAAGTGTCGGATGTCTCTGTCCCTACAGAGTTTGGCTAAGTCTGGGGGAGGGTGGGAGAGCATTGGAAAAGTCGGAAGGGAGGGGGGTGAGGCAGCATTGGGCAAGTCGGAGGGAGGGGGAGAGGAAGCATTGGGCAAGTCTGGGGGAGGGAGGGGGAGAGAGGCACCATTGGGCAAGTTGGGGGAGGGAAGGGGGAGAGGAAGCATTGGGCAAGTCTGGGGGAGAGAAGGGGGAGGCAGCATTGGGTAAGTCTGGGGGGACAGCATTGGGTAAGTCTGGGGGGTAGGGGCAACATTGGGTAAGTCTGGGGGCAGAAGGGCAAATAAAAGGAAATAAAAACAAGAAATGCATTTTTTCTATCATCATTTTTATTAAATATGAAAAAGCAATTTACATGTGAATATATACAAGTTAAACTTTTTTCTTATAGGGTAGTCTTATATTCAGGCTTTTTGTTTTTTTTCCTAAAGGAATATCCACAGTTTGGGGGGTCGTCTTATAATCAGGGTCGTCTTATATTCGAGCAAATACGGTAATCAGTGCTGCCGCACCTGCAGTAAACATGCGGAGTAATCAGTGGGGGAGAGTTTGAGTAAAATAATAAAAATGTGATTTATGCAGAATGCCTGCATCAAATCACACCGGGAAAAAGCCTGTGCACTTTACAAGCAGTAATATTGCACCAAAGTAATATTAGGGACTAGACTGTCCCTTTAAGATTTGCAACTCATTAACAGCAGTTGGATCATAAAAAAAATTTTTTTGGTAACCATATACGTGTGGCTCATTTTCTGTACAAAGTACATTTGGATGCAGGCTAAATATTGCTTTGCTATCCACGGGTTTCAGCTGGGACTATAATAAGATGACATTAATTGAATTTCGGTTCTTTTGTTTTCCAGATGTAGCGGAGGAGTGTGGGAGGGTAGTGTGCTCTGGAAATAGAAAGAAGCCGACATTGAGTAGATAAAAATACACAGCACACGAGAGATTTCTGCCTTTTCTCAGACAAGAGATCTTTCCATATTTCAAAATGAAATGGGAACAGCAAGGAATAAAATAAGAACATGCAAAAAAAATAAATAAAAAAAAATCCATTGCAGGTTCTTTCATCCACCTTGCAAAACATATATTTTTAAAACAAAGAGCAATATATAACGGAAGGCACTCTGCGTACTCTTGTGGCTTAATTTTATTTTGGCGGCTGTCCAGGCCTAGTGGTTAGGCCTCTAAGTGAGTTGGGAAGCCATGTTTAGAAATTGGCATCCAAGAATAAACATTTCTATTTGTCACTGTTATGTAAATGTACAGCGAACAGGAGTGTGTGTGTGTGTGTGTGTGTGTGTGTGTGTGTGTGTGACAGTAAGGACAGCCTTCTAAACTCCTTGGCACACAAAAAAATACAAAAACTAGAATTAGGGCATCCTGAGAAAAATATATTTTGAATGCGATTTGGTTGACCAGTCTAATAGGCTTTGCAGTTTCTTTAAAGTAAAGTACATATTAAACCATAAATAACTCCTAGGAAGGTGCAAATAACTTCTTTGTTATGAAATAAACTAGCCACATTTTCCAATATGGCATTTAAAAACGTTTTTTCGCAGTACATTGGATTTTTCAGAATTGTAACTTTTTTTTAAACTTTTTGCATTTTTACCACAAACACTCACAAACTCATTAAAAATATAATTTAAAAAAAAAAAAAAAAAAAACTTTTCAGAATTTATAACCCTTTCTATTGAACTGGCAACATTGTGTTTTAAAACATTGGGGGTTATGTATAACGATGGTGCTATCAGTATGTGCGCCTATGTAAAAAGCCTCCCGACAAATTTTGTGAGTCTGTGTTCGATTATTATTGTGCCTGATTATTATTGGAGAACCTTCCGCCATAACAAAAAATACCCATTGAGGTGGTGAGATAGTCCAAAAACATTCAGGGCTCCTGGAAGACTTTCACGGCGACCAGGGACGGTGCAAGGATTTTTATCTACACAGATGAAGGTGCATTTTGGTGCCCCCGCCTCAGACCGGCCACACTCCTCTGCCACGCCTCCCACACCACCAACCCTCCATACATTTTATATAAAAATTCTAATGTATAGTGTGAAAAAAATCGAAATATTCAACTCCCATGCTTTAAATTTGTCCTCATTTTAGGAGTTAAACATATTAGGTATTGTTATAGGTAGGAATTGGCTTGCAAGGGACTATGGGACTTACGCTATGCCACCCTCATACACTTTAATTTATAATTAAAATATGATTACACTTTCCCCGGTTTTTTTTCAGACTGGATTGATCATTTAACTGTCTTGGGTACCTGAAGAAAATCCAACTACTTTTTCTGCAATACAAAAAGTCTGATCTGCATAAACAAAAGATCCCTGGAAGTTGCTTAAATGTGTGTTTGTGTGTAAAGCCTACATACACACACACACACACACCAACACTATTTGCCACCCTCACACCCACACACACTATGCCATCCTCATTCACACACTTACACTATGCCAACCTCATACACACACTTACGCTACGCCCTCCTCATACACACACTTACGCTACGCCCTCCTCATACACACACTTACGCTACGCCCTCCTCATACACACACTTACGCTACGCCCTCCTCATACACACACTTACGCTACGCCCTCCTCATACACACACTTACGCTACGCCCTCCTCATACACACACTTACGCTACGCCCTCCTCATACACACACTTACGCTACGCCCTCCTCATACACACACTTACGCCCTCCTCATACACACACTTACGCTACGCCATCCTCATACACACACTTACGCTACGCCATCCTCATACACACACTTACGCTACGCCATCCTCATACACACACTTACGCTATGACTTCCTCATACACACACTTACGCTACGCCATCCTCATACACACACTTACGCTACGCCATCCTCATACACACACTTACGCTACGCCATCCTCATACACACACTTACGCTACGCCATCCTCATACACACACTTACGCTATGCCATCCTCTAGACGTAATCCACTGTGTGCGCCGATAATAAACATTGCGCGAGGTTAAGTGACTTCCGTGTCGCGTAGCTCCGAACACCATTATGCGGCTGGCTTTTCACAAGCCAGCACAGACTAAAGCCCCTTGCCCAAAACGTTTTATTTTGAGATATGGGTGGCGCCCTAAGGCGGCTGCTTGTGCGGTCTTATGGTAGCGCCAGCCCTGACTGACCAATCCATACATTCCCTGACATTCTAGAAAGCTGGTGGGGAATTATGGGGTTTGTAGTTCTGCAGGAGCTGGAGGGCCACAGGTGGACGCCTAGTGTATAAGCACTTTAAAATTTGCAACAAGACCAAAAATGTGAACGGCAACTGTGTTAAGGAGAGCGCGTCGTGTTTTCATTAATAATCTCCTGCCCAGAAGGCTGAATTGGAACCTAATGTAGTCTTTGTTGCAGTGAATCATCATAAAGAACAAAGACCTGTGAGTATAGTGCTTATAGAACAGAAATGTTTGTATCATGGCTTAATAAAAAAAGGACAATGAGATAGAACTGTAAAACTTATTAACATGGAGTGGATGCCACCACAGGGTAGGCAGCAACATTGCTTAAAGGGACACTAAACTTTGTTTTTCACTCGTGCTTCTATTTTTCGAAGCACGGGTGAAAAAGTTAGTTGGCCCTCGTCTGAGGATAAGCTGGCATGTGCTTTCGACGGTACATGCTAGTTTATCCTTCAACTGGCAGCTGCCATGCTTCCATGGGAAGCAGGCAGCCTGGTCTGGTCAGCAACCCACATTTTTGTATGAGATCAGGAAGAGAGGACTTTAACTAGACCCCCACATGCTGCAGACCCTGATCAGACAAGCAGGGCTAGGCCTCCACTGCCGGCTCGCTAGCCTTGTGCGACACAGCTGAGAGTAAATCCTTGTGTATCTATTAAGATACATATTGGGTTTAGCTACTAGACGGAGGACATGTTTTCTTTGTAGGAAGCAAGGGTTAAAAAAACAAAAAAAAAAAAGTTTATTTGTCCTTTAAGCCACACATCCTCTGGCTATAGTGACGGACAATTTAATGAAGCTCTATGGATCGCCACAGACCTTGCCACAGACTCTGGTGGGCCTTGTACGGACACTTTGCCTAATCCTTGTGCTAGATGTTCATCTCATCTCAACTAACCGTAAGTTCAAAGCTGCTCAGCAAAGGAGTGAACTGAACATCCAAACTAGAAGGAAGCACGTACCTCTTTCTATATATATCGCTATAGACCTGCGGGCCAACTGTAGCAAAAGTGTGATGGCAAAGAATTATGTAAAATTAGAAAAGATTAGACTGTTACCAAGACCATAGCATGACGTATACAGGAATTGCTGACCGTGTAATCAAAGTAACCCAAAGGTCATGACTGAGCTCACGAACAGCAGTAATGGTCCTTGATTACATTGTCTACAAGCCTGGAACATTATCTTACAATATTTCCCAGTTTATGTCAATAAACCTTTGATCCTGTTTACATCATTGTATTTTTTGGGGGGGGGGAGAAGAGATTACCGCAATTTTTTATTTTTTTGAAAAAGCCTTTGGGACATAAAATCAAGTGCCAAAAGAACGACAGCTATACACAGAAAATGGGTGTGCTAAAATCTGTGTAAGTAGTATTGGATGACATGTGCGGCTCGGAGAATCTGTGGTACAAGTTGTGGGTAAGGGATACTCACCCTTCTGGCATCGCGCGGTGAAGCTCCTTTGCTTCACCCTCCCAGGCGCTGTCAATGAGGAGCCAGCACTCACGGGAAATGCAGTTCCCAGAGAGCTGCGACAGGAGAGAGATACTACACGCGACGCACAGATCATCTCGGCAGCACTGCGGAGCAGGTAAGTTCCCCAGCCTCACTGTTGCAAATTATCTATATTATGTAAATTCAGTGTGAGCAAATTGCTCACATTGAATTTAGGTAATGTAGTTATTTTTTCTGGTGCTGACGAAATGATCCATCATCCTTAAGTATCAATTATCCGAACTGCTGCCAGTCCCACGCATTTCGGATAAGGGATACTCTAAGGCGATTATGCACAGTGTGAATTGGTAGTTATGTAACACTTGGTGGCTGTGCCTATTCAAACAAAATCATTATTCCTTTCAGCCTCTGTGCATACAAAACACACAGAACACCTCTAATAAATGAACCAAGAACAGTGTATACTGTCCCACTCCAAACAAACTGCACTTGTAAAATATATACCGGTATTAGGAAGTTCAACGCTGAATTTTAAAAAGTGGAATTTGCCAAGCTTTTATAAGGATGGTTTGTAAAACATTATCTTCCTTTAATTTGTCCCATTTTATTATCCAGCCAAAGAGAGAATCATGGGTAGTTGCCAACAGAGCTGGAAAGCTGACAATACCAGGAGAGGGGAAAAAAAGCCAACAATAAACTCTCTAATGAAAGTGATCTACTAATTCCAGATGGTAATGGCAAACATGGCAGTGGAATGTTCACCATCGGAGAACAATGGGACTACAGTTTTGTAAGAAATCGTCCTATTCTTACTGTTCCAAGGCAAAACCGGAAGCTGTGATTCCTCATGTACAGAAATAGTGTGTTAGACTGACCTTAGCTCCACTCGCACTGGTGTTTACAGGCCGTCTCTCTGAACAACACCACGTGCAGGCTTACTCAAATAAAACAGCCAGGAACACGTTGGCGGTTCTGCAGAAATCGCCCATCCACGGTTGAGAGGTCCACATGTACCGCTTTGTTTATTCTAGGTTACATAATGTTTGACCAGGTTCTGTATGTTTGGAATCACTAATTCAATTATCGGTTAACAGGACACTAAACTTTATATGTCACGTGTGCTTCTATTCAAGCGAAACTTTAGGCTTCCAGGCTATCGTGTTGCAAAGCTGCTGCTCTGTGATGTGGCCGCCGATGAAAGGCGTGAGCTTTGGTTGACCGCATGTCCCAGATTGCCCAGGACAGTTTAGCCTTAATTCGGGACAATGCAATGTCTTGGAATGAGAATTCTGAGTGAAGGAGGTCTCAGCCAATCAGGAGAGGCTTATCCACTCTCATAACTGGCTGCTCGGAATTTCTTGCGACATTAAATGAAGGTATATTCATATATGTTTTTGCAGGTTTTATTAATTTTTGGACTCCCCCCCCCCCCCATGGCAAATAAGAGGTAGGTTGGGCAGCACCTCGCCCCATGAATTTATTAGGTTGACATTCGGGGGACCAGGGGCCTTGCCCAATGTATTTTTATTTTTATTTATATTGGGCAGACCCTGAGTCTGAGTATACTTGGGATGCATGACACTTTTATTTCAGGCGGGCCAGGGGCACTTGGCCAGCCCACGGCCCATGCATACTTAGGAGGCATAGCTCCACTATTATTTTTGGGAACATGCGGCACTAGGCCAGCACCTGGCCCTATAGGTTATATGAGGGGCCCGGGCCACTTTGCCAGCCACTGGCCCCGTAGGTTATAGAAACATAGAATGAGTAACCGTTCAGCCCATTTAGTCTTCCCAATGTTCTAAACTAGGACTAAGTCTAGGACACTTCTACGCCGCATCTTCATCGCTGACAGTTCAGCGCGGCAGTTAGAACACTGAACTGTCAGCTCTTACAAATGTAAAAGTAAAAAGAAAATACCCCCCCTAATAAATGATTCCCCCCCCCAAAGTGCCCCCCCAAACCCCAATACTAAAATTAACCCCCTAAACCCTTATACTAACCCCCGAACCCTAATACTAACCCCCGAAGCCTAATACTAAAATAAACCCCTAAACCCCAATACTAAAATTAACCCCGAAGCCTAATACTAAAATTAACCCCCTAAACCCTAATTGTAACTCCCTAAACCCCAATTCTAACCACCCTTACTAAAATAGCTAAAATACTAAAATAAACTTACCTTTAGCGATGAAATGTCCCGCGATGAAATCTTCAGCGACGAGCTGTCTTGTGGTGCAGAGTCGGCGGTGAACCGCTGCGCGGAAGCAGCCGCAATGAAGTGTCCCATCCCCCTTTCATTCATCCCTGGCCTTATCTTATATCGAGGATAGCCTTAGGTCTACCCCAAGCATGATTAAACTTAATCACTGTGTTAGGTGCACTGAGGCTGAAAGGAGAAATGGTTTGTTTGAATAGGCACATCCACCAAGTGTTACGTAACTACCAATTCATACTGTGCACTATCACCTCGATTATAGACACTATAGACAGATTATAACACTTTCCATGTCTACTAATTTGTATCCACATTTGTATCTTTTGTTTTTTTGATCCTTTATTTTACTTTGATTACATGGGCACCAATTCCTGTGTACTTCATGCTATGGTCTTTTGAACTTTCTAAGCTTTTTCATTTTATATTAGGGGCCTGGGGCATTTTGTATGGAAAACATGGGGCCAATTCACAAGCCCCTGGCCTTGGTAGTCTATTTTGCGGTGGGGGGGGGGCACTAGTAGACTGGGTGTGACCCCTTACACCTCCCCAGTACCTCAACGCTAAATTAGTGGGGGGGGTTTTACAAACAAACGTTAGCGCCTTATCTAGTGCTTTAATGTACGTTAGTTCAGAGCGGTCCATTTGGCACTGAATTACACTTTATTCCACCAGGAAATTAACTTTTACCAGAGTTACCGGCCGGCAATGAATCTACCCCATTGTCTTTTTAGCAACCAAAGCATGTTCCTGTTTTTCACACTGTGACTGCAGCCCGTTAGAATTCCTTGGTTTTATAGGCAGCACATTTCTTCAGTTCACATCTACAGCCTGTATGGCATTAAACGGAATCTGACCGGAGATGACAAAAACCACAGTACAATGCAAGCGTTTTACTGCAGACAGTATTGACGTCTGCATTTCAGTAGACCTTCTGTATCATGCAAGCTGTCAGTTTAATTTAGAATTTCCTGTGTTTTGTTCAAATTCAGAACTAAAATATAAATACGTTTTTTTTTAAATTCTGGTGGGTGGTTTATTACATTTTACTAGCTCTTTTGGTGGAAACAAACAATTGCAATCAATTAATTAATTACAGTGTCTTTATAAATAATCTTTGGTTTTATAGGTAAACATGTTCCTACTCGCCAACTCTGTCTTGGAGGGTCATGTGACAAAAAGGGTGGAGGAGCCTAAAAGGGGTGGAGTTATGCAACAAGGGTGATGTCACACGGTACTGTATGACCCTCCAGTATTGAGCTTCAGTCTACTACAGTACAGATACCGGGTGACTGGAGGAGCCCCCCTCCCCAACAAAACAGGAGTGTATCGGCAAATTCAGGGCTATTGGAAACTCTTTATTTCTATTTTTAAAAGGTATCCAGATTCAATTCAAAGAGTTCCTTGATAATCCTGCGTCTACAGAATACATGCAGTATTACCCCTGCTGCTCCGATATGCACTGCATGAGGATGGGGGTGAGGTATCCATTGGTCTTTATCTCTGCTAGTATTGATCGACTTGTCGCCCTACCCTGCCAATAGCAGTGCAGAAAATGTAAATAAAAGTATGTGAATTGTATATTAAAAATCGACCGGATGCGATGAACAAGGGTTGTTACTGTAGCAACAGCCTGGGATCTATGCCAAGTCTGCTTAAAAAAACATTTTAAGATGGGGTTTTTTTAAGACGTCAGAAAGAAAGACCGCCAGTATGGCATGGACTGTGTCCATTATAAAAAATAAATAAGCCAGGCCATTAGTTTAAAAACAGTTTTACACGACTATAGCCTGCAGAAACAGAGATCAAATACATACAAGGATATAATGCTACTTCTTTCACAGCTATTGCATAGGGCAAGCAATCACACCTCCAGCTCCATCCTGCTGTTGTATCCTAAGTTCTGTCAGCTGATGTTGTACTGTATGCTGCAGGGACTATGGTGTAAGAAATCCTTTGATCCTGCTAGGACCCTGGTAGTTCTGCCAAGGAAGCTGCAGCGCATGCTCAGCAGGAGGTCGACACAAAGGTGGGTACAAGCATGGCGGGGCTGCACTTATACAATGAAGTGATCATGGCTAACGACAGCCAGGGCTTTAACTGGATCCAGTAATTGAGGCAAATTTGATTTAGTAAATTGAATTCAGTCACCAGCAGAGGCACAAAGAAATTTTCGGAACATGAAAGCACGCGCACATTACCTAAATGCATTCCATGGCATGGCCATTCCATCAGCAAAGATGAACAAATTGCATAGCCATCGAGCTCATTCGAAAGGGATAGGGTGATGGTGGGGGGAGTGAGAGCAGTGATTTTAAAGAGACAGTACCGGAGACATTTGCGTTCCGGGGACCAAAATGGACGATAACCCCTGGAACCCATGTAGCTTTCTGGATATGCACAAACCAAGGAATCTATTACACAAATGGATCCTGCCCATGCCTAGCTCTATTTGTATGTACGTAGTGGCACTTACGTTTGTTAAAATACCAAGTTAAAAGGAAGTTGTTTTCAGGCTTCTCAAGGAAGCAGTAATTTCACGGAGTTGATGCCGCACTGTGTCATTAAGCGCTAGGTTGTCAGACCCTCACATCACTGCAGATAAATGAATTATACATCATGCCCTTCGGAGTCACTTCAGACACTACATGACGCAAATCAGCGTTCTAAGACGGGGTACTTCAAATCCCTTCTACATCAAAAGTCGCTGACACATCCACTGTGAAGCCAAGATTAACGGGACCAAGCAGGACATAATAGGCGTATCTGCATTGTACATCAATTCACCTGTAATCACAATAAAAAAAAAAAAAAAGAGAGCAAAAACTTTTTCTTGTCAATGCAGAGTGGCTCAGATGATCTGGTGCTACAGTCCTAGCGTCAAGAATGGTCATCCTGATTTTTTTTTTTTTTTTTACATTTTGTTACAGACCTCGGCTTGATGCCTGGATTCAGAGTTCTGCTGCCTGCCTAGACCTTTGGACTATTTACTCATCTACATCTCTGGATTACCTCTTAGTTATGGTGCTACTGGATTAAAACCCCTCTATACACATGGATTGGCTAAGTGGACTATCCATCCATTCCAGTCTCCTGGGCCGTGTTTGTACAGCAGCTATGCGGTTCAACACTGTATCCTAGACTTCATCCCAGAAAATCGAGCTGATAACTAGTTTGACTGTAAACAGAAGAGATACTTGTGTGGCTATTGGATCATTCTGCACTCATTATTGCGTCATTTAACGAAACATCCACGCAAACCGTTCCAACACTGGGTTAAATTTATAAAAACCCTCTGGAAGGAAATCAAGAACCCACTGCAGACTGCTGGCAAGACAATTAATAATATTTATTATAATTCACCCCATGCAAGTCGGCCAAATTGGGCAAGTGACATAATATACAGCTTCTTTTTCTCAGCCTCGGTGCCCACTAGAGTGAAGCTCACGGCTACAGTATGTTTAATTCTGTCACCGGCAATCCAGATTGTGCTCTCTCACCCTTTCACAGTCCGACTGCTTCAAACAAGAGGAGGTAGGCAAGAAACGTAAAAAAAAAAAAACAAATTGTGGGGTGACTGCAGGGGACATGGAGCGTGCACAAGACAGAATAAACCAGAACACAATACCCTGTCTGTCAAAAAGCTGTAGGGCCACAGTGGAAACTGGATGTATCCATCCTATTATGCAGCCAAGAGCTACACGCAGAAGAAATAAAGAGAGTTCATTGTGTAGAAAGCACCTTCTGATGGCGAGAAGCTAGATCACTGACGTGGAGCACATTACCCAGGATTCGACATACAGCCGAGTCCTGCTGTGATCCACAGACTCACTTTGCAATACTAGCAGGGTGCATGTGGTTAATATATGCAAAATGCACTTACTTTTAAATTTAAACCTATTATTTGCAGGTTCCCCTACAATTTTACATTTAGCGGGCCCTCTAAATTCAGTGGCATCCAATAAAGAGGGCTTAGCGAGAAAGGCAGGACTATAACAGCAATAAACCTATTACATTTTATTCGCAGTTTTTAGTAGATAGGAAGTATAGCACAAAAAAACAAGTCTCCCCCTTTACTTATCAAAAGATTTTGTTTTTAGACGGCCCTAAAATGGTATATTTGTTAAAAAAAACAAAAAAAAACATAAACATGCATCATAATGGTATAGTTGATGTGCTTGGTATGCAGGATATAATAATATACGCCCATCGTGAGCTGCTCTTAACCCCAGTAACAGAGAGCATTAATGCAGAAGAAAAGGTTAACATTAGTTTCATTCCCAGCAAGCTGCACACATGTCCCTCTTGGGGATTTGGGAGGAAAAGATTACATTGCAGCACAAGAACTTGCACATCTGATACATCTCACCAGGGTATGGTGTGCTTTGATTAATGATTAACCTATCCCCCCCCCCCCCACCACAAGCAAGGTCTTATCTGCAGGTCATAGCGGAGTTTGTTTTGCAACTGATTCTGCGAATGAAGGGTATATCACGTGGAAAGATATTGAAATAAAACAAGCTGGGAGGATTTAGGAGCAACTACCTGAATTGCATATACCTGGGTACTTTGCAAATTTTCTTAACCCAGTAATTCTTACATCCCATCACCGAACTGCTGCCAGCCCTGTGGGAGGTCAAACTCCCCGTGTAGAGCTCCAATGTGCTTCTGCAGATTGCTTTGTTGCTATAATGCAATTAGCGGGGCAGGCATTAGCTCAGTGCCCTTGGAGGTCACAGCTAGCAAGTCCCATCTGCTGTCCATGGTACTGACATGGCAGATGGGCTAAAACAGTCTGTGAAAAACAGGCCAGGAGAGTTTAATGGTGGGCCGACATTAAAGGGACACTCCCACCATTTTGTGAAATAGTGTTTTTGGGTGCCACCCCGTAGTGACTTTACATTACACATTACATTACCGTTTATTTATACAACAATTTACGTAGCGCTAGGTACAGAGCATAGAAGGGAACTACATACTAAGTAAGACAAACTAGAAACAGACTGGTACATGAGGTAGAGAACCCTGCTCGCAAGCTTATAAACTAGAGGGAATGGGGTCCATGAGACACATAAGGGGTTGAAGAGGGTCCAGCTAGGTGGGATTAGCTAGAGGTAAAGTGACAGGTATTCTAGTGGGTTGGGTAGTAAGCTTCTTTAAAGAGGTGGGTTTTGAGGGACTTTGTAAAATTTGAAAAGGAGGGAGAGAGCTGGATGCTCCGGGGAAGGGAGTTCCAGAGAGAGGGGGCAACTCTGGCAAAATCTTGCAGTCACGAGTGAGAGGTGATGATGAGGTTGGAGGAGAGTTTTAGTCCCAGTGAGGAGCGCAAAGGTCATGCAAGGAGGTATCGGTTAACAATGGAGGCAATGTACAGAGGAGCGGAGGACTTTGTAGGTTAAAGACAGAATTTTAAATTTTACAGTACAAATATCTCACTTTGGGTCTGGGGACACAGAATGCTGTCTATAAGTCAGAATTCTCATCATAGACTTGCATTGAATGGGAGCGCAATGTAACTA
This sequence comes from Pelodytes ibericus, assembly GCA_036172795.1. Lineage (NCBI taxonomy): Eukaryota > Metazoa > Chordata > Amphibia > Anura > Pelodytidae > Pelodytes > Pelodytes ibericus. The sequence goes on along the minus strand of CM069858.1, from coordinate 20,912,396 downwards.
TTACATTACAAGCAGTCAGAGTTATAATCCTGTTTGATCTCCTCTCTTTGTGTTGGAAGGCAGGTAAAAAAAGGTTGTACACAGCCACCTAGTATTGCTCACTATTATACACAGGAGCCAGTAAGAGAGCAGGGGAGTATCTTATGACATCATCATGCAGGCTTTGGAAACAGTTGTAAAGTGAGAGTGGCTGGAATATTTTGGACGATGTTGCATCATGGGAAATATTCACAAAATGGAGCCAGAAGATAAACTACTAATTTTATTTTTCCTTTTATAAGCAATTAATTTAATCACATCAAAAACAAAATATTATAAATATTTGTATATGAAATAAGTAAACCAAGCACAAAAATAAAATAAAGTATCAAGTAAATAATAATAAAAACAGGGTATAAAAAAAAAAAATCAGGAAGCAGAGTATGTATTCAGTCACGTAGGGAACAAGGTCGGACACTTAAAAATAGTCCCTATTGGAGTGATGGTTAGGCTAATCCAGGCATCATGGGAGATAAAAGTTCCCAAATGTATGCCATGCCCAGTCAGTTTAGACTGACTGAGCATTATGTGGTATGTAGTTCCTAAACAACTGCAGTGCCAAGGTTAGCCATCACTGGATGCCCTACATTTTTTCTTTTAAAAAAACTTTTCACAGGGACATCTGACATACATAGCAAGTTCCTTGGAAAAGGGGCGTCTTTCGGCAGTCCTTCAGCTGTTGGTGGCCTACAACTTCCATACTCCCATGCCAGTCTCTTAGCCGAGGGTAGACACCAACACTGTTCACACTGGACATTTATTGCCCCTTGTGACTAACAATGGGGTCCTTGTACAGACACATTGCTTTTCCCTGATCTTAGCCAACAGATTATTATGGGAGATGCACTAGCAGCTGTAATTGGTGGCAATTTTATCCTACCCCCTTCCTCATAATTCCCTGCCTGAACGTAGGGTTACCATATCCTGGTTACTAGGACATGCACCATCATCCCTTGCCATTGCACACGCAGCACCCATATAAAACTTGCCCCAGCACCTGTTCCATTCACAAACTTGCACCAGAATTGCATCCAGGGCCTTGTGGCACCCACACTGCACCCACTGTTCTTGCCAGAGCTCCAAGATTGCACACATAGAACTTTCCCTGCCTGGACGGATATATTAGTCCTTGCATTAAGCAAACTATTTTACAATATGTGTCTGCATATTAAGAGCCCTCTGTTCTTATTTCCGGATTCTGGCACAGGAACCTGTTCCTGTTATACCAGGTTCCATAATGAACAGAGACGAGAAGTTATGGACTATTATAGTGGCTCCAATTAAAGTGGGTTTTTTTTTGTGTGAATTTGAGACCCATGAGGAAATAAAAAAAATCTTTTGCAATCTCTGTTGGCTCACTATCCCATGCTCAAGAAAAAGGAAACAGATGGCAGTGACATAACTAATTAGCTGGTAAGGCTGCTAATTATTTATCATTTGAATCTACGGGGGCTTGCAAAGGAAAAATGCTTAATCATGTAAATTAAAGAAAAACAAACAGATCTGCCTTTTGGTTACCTTTTTTCTAGCTCCTAAAAATACCATATAAAGTTTGATGGGGTTGCTGCTGTTGCTGTAGCAACAGTCCTGTCAATCATTCTAAGCAATTCATTCATAGAAACCACGCTCCCCAGGATTCCATTAAACCGCTGAGACCAACAGAGAGAGGCTGATCCCACAGCAATAGCCAATGACATTACTTTCACAAAAGGTAGCCAAGTCCGTGTCACAGTTTTAACAAAATTATTTTTCTCTATTATGCATCTCAGGAGAAAAAAGCAAATACCGTGATTAAAACAAAGACACATAATAAACTTGTTTAAAAATAATTGGTTATATTCTGCAATAAACCAAGGTAACCAATTACCAAGGAACATAACATAGTTTCAGCCGAAATCCCAGATCCAATTTGTTTCTTCCTGTCAGTACCTTGGCAGTACCACATTTTGGCGAGCCAATTAGAGTGCCCTGTCAGCATTAATATGTTAGCGCAAGGGCACAGGAACGCACTTGGCTGAGATTCAGCGTTATGCAGTAATCATTGCATCTTACACAGTCTGCCAGTTACCCGCAATCAATTCATCTACATTCTAGGAACCGCAAGTAAAGACATTCTGTGCTGTGATTGTTAATTCATTCATGATCAGAATGGCGACCTTCGTGCTCCATATAATGTGGACTACACTACATACACTTTGATGCATTGGCAGCATTATGGCTGCAAGAACATTGTGGGAGATGTAGTCCACGACAACTGGAGTGCCAAAAGTCGCTGACCCTTGACCTAGATAATCCAATAGTGAACAATCCCAGCTTGTAGTTCCAAAATATATTAATGGATTATGAATGCAACAGACTGCAGACAATAGAGCTAATTTGACTGGTTTATGTTCTAATTGTTAGAATGACCTGTTCACAGATCAAACACAGCCATTAATCAATACATTATACCATGCTGTCTAGAAAACCACACATACTTCACAAAAAGACAAAAGGTTAAAATACATTCTTATGATTTAAAATGTGGTCTGTTCTGGAAGTGACTTGGGTGTTCTTTAAATGTCTGCCCTTTTACTTTATTTAATAAAAATAATATTAATTTAATAACATTTACCTTTTAAAAGGAACCAAGCATTGCAGAATAAATACCATTAATGAGAAATAGAAGGAAAATACTTTTCATATATATTATTCCCTGTCCTGATTTTCTTCATAAAACACATAACACGCCAGACAAAAGTCTATAAATGTGAGTTAAATTCAAAAATGTAATTTCTAAAAGCAAATTAAATGGTCACCCAAATCTAGAATGTTTCCATCGGTTAAAAATCTGTAATTTGACAAATTGGATGATCTTGTGCTGTAATCTGTCAAACACATCCTTTATGTGCATGAAGCTTTTATGAAGCCAAGGGGTGACTCCTTTGAGGAATTCAGAAACATTGAAAAGTGTCTCTAAATCTTGAACATAGTAGTAAGAGTAAACTTAATTTCCATGTATGAAAAAAGTGTTACCAGAAAGGTTTATGAAATGATCCTAGCTTCCAGCCAACTTAACCCATTAACTAGTATTATACATATCCAAAAATGGCATACAATGAATAGAAGTAACGTATTATTACATAAGGCGTTGCGGACAAAGAGCGGAGAAAGGTCTGCGAGAACGCTGTATTGCCAGAGGCAACGCTTGAGACATTCTCTCTTAAAGGAACATTAAACGTTGTTTAACCCTTGAAGCAAGCAAGGGTTAAACAAAAACATGTCCCGGGACATTTAAGTAAACCCAACATGTATCTTAATAGATAGACATGGGTTTACTAACTGCTGTGTCTCACATGCGAGACACAGCAGTTCCTGGTTGTCGTGTGCTGATCAGAGAAAGGCTCACCTCGGTCTGACAGCTGAATGCAAGGGTCTCAGCGAGAGACACTTGTTTTTTCATGGAATCAGCAGGGGGGGGGGGAACCAATGTAAGGTCCCCCTGCTGATCCCATGCAAAAACAAGGGTCTCTCTCTGCGCTAGCAGAGAGAGACAGTTGCCGACCAGATGGCTGCCTGCTTCCTATACAAGCACGGCAGCTGTCGTTCAGAGGATAAACCGAAAGTTGACCGAAACGTTGAGTTCAAACAACGTTCCAGAGAAGTCACCGAGGGCTCCTTCTTACATAGGGGTCGATTCACTAAGAAAAAGGTGAGTTGAATAGTTTGTCTCCCCAGTTTAGCTGTACATTGTGCAGGGATAATCTTGGTGTGTTTGCTTAGCAAGGGAAACTCACCAGGATTGTCCCAGCACATGTATAGCTAAACTGGTGAAACAAAATGTTCATCTCACCTTTTTGTTGCATAGACCCCACACAAAAAAAGGATACTTATTAAAACGCAGCAACGCAAGAGGAACGATGTAGGTACTACAAAACAGTGGCCTCGTCTGAACTTCAGCAAGTGTCCAATGAGAAGTGCAGCACTTGGTACGACTTACCCGCATGGGTCATTGTCACGTATTCTTCTTTAGAAATGTTGTTGTAGATGACGACTGCCGAGGCATTGTGGGACGCTGCCCTCAGGATCTTTTCCTTGAACGTACAGTTCCCCCGCTGTAGGAAGGCAATCCAGGGCTTTGTGTTAGGTGGGACGTGGAACCGTGTTTGGGGGTCACAGCCCTGCCGATCGGTCACTAGAAAAAAAGAAAATGAAAAATAAAATAAATATTCTTCCAAAGACTTTTCTTTGCTCAGAAAATTGGATCTTACGCACCAGGATTCTGCTACTAAGATGGATTCTAAAACCTACAAAAACCAATGGCAGCTTTCTTCTGTATTTAGGATTAAGGTGTGCAAGAGTTATCAGGCAGGAGAAACGGTTTCCCTAAAGGGGAGAGGCTAAAATGAACATTTGCAAATATCAGTCAGTATATTCAGGAAGTAGTACTGCCTCCCCTACTTAACCAGAGATATCTTCAAAATGAAACTGTGCATGGTCAATTTAATATTAGTTTTAAAATGTTGGCCTTACTCCCTCTTAATATTAATGTGCTTTAAAAAGTACTTTAAAATGCATGTTTTACATTTTGCATTGCTTAAAATATAAAACAGCTAAATTAAATTGTGAAATTACAGCAGTGTTCAAGGAAGCAGGACTGCCCACACTAGCTAAGTAAAAGTCAATTTCCTTTTTTTTGCTTCAGGACTCAATGAGAATAATGCTATTCAAACGAATGGAATTTCCCGTCTCTCTAGTGATGTCATCAGAAAATGAGTTGCACTGTTAAGAGATCCTACTGTGTACAAGAGCAAATTTATTACAGTCCACACAATGTATTCTATTCCAGCAGCACAGGAAGTGACTAAATGAAACAAAACATTTCTGCTCAGTGTCTATATAATCAGTGCAGGAGCACCTGCAGTAAACATGCAGAGTAATCACTGGGGGAGGATTCGAGTCAAATATCAAAAATGTGATTTATGACAAATGCCTGCATCAAATCACACTGGGGAAAAAAGCCTGTGCTCTATACAAGCAGTAATTGACATCTTGCACCAAAGTGAGTTTGGGGACTAGACTGCCCCTTTAACGTGTGTTTAGAGAAACCTGCCATCTGGTGGTGAAAGTATGCAAGTGTGCTTGAAACATTTGCCACTAAGCTTTTATTGGCGATAGATGTGTATATGTTAAAGATAGATTGTAAAAAATATAAGGTACGATACAGATGTCTGAATAGGAGCATCATGTAGAACTTGGGGGTTTCTAGGGACACATCTCAAGGTCTTGTTTGTACTTTAACTAAGGCAACAGATTTCTTAATAAAATCTTTCCATCCCCATGAATATAAACAAACACTTCGCCACATGTAACAAGCGCCTTTGTTCTTACGACCTGCCAAAGCTGTATAGTCTTAGAGAAAATCAAACAAAATAGCTAAGACTCGCTTTACAATTAGGTCATGCTGATTTGGTGACAAAAATAACAGAAGAAAGTCTTTATTTTCCTTTCCCTTTTGTAGTATGTCCTTTACTAGTGATTAAAAAAAAGAATTTGATGTTCGGGGCATCTGCGACAGAAGAGTAGATTTGTTCCAGGTCTGATGTGTGGGTAATTCCTTCATCTTTCAAATGACAACATATTCACTTGGGAAATACAGATTACTTTGTATTCATTACAGGAGTTTCTACTTTAATCATTTCCACAGAAAGAATACAGAGGCAGGGAAATTCCAGCTTAGACAACAGTTCTAGGAGCCCAACTGTGGCCCTAGAGCACCTTCTGGACTACAACTCCCATAACTCACAGCCAACTGGTAGGCGGCTTGCCCCGTGGCTATTGGAGTTTCAGCTCACCACAATTGGGCACTCATAAGCAACCTATTGGTAGACTAGCCTGTTGGAGGGGAGGGATTACAAGGGGGAGGGGCAATTGATCCCAGGCTGCTATCTAACCTAACTCAATGGGCTGGGACTGCACAACTTGGCTCGTCCATCTATTAATCTCTGTACTTTATCGGTCCATATACCTGTCTATCTGTGTTCCAGTCTCAGATGAGAATGGATGGGCCGATAATGTTGCACCATGGGTGACTAAATTATTCCCCTCTCCCTAAAAAGTTGCCAGCCGTCCCAAGACTATAATTCAACCAGCCTGGTTTAATAAGCAGGGGGTTCCTACCCTTCTCAACCGAATAGGGTCAGATTTATCAAGGGGGAAAAAAGGTGCCATTGTAAAATAAAAGTGCTTAATTTGGAGCAAACTGCTATAGCATTCCATTGGTTTCAATGATTATTACTACTATTTTAGCACTTTTTCCTGAAATAGCACCAGTTTTGCCTTGATAAATAAGGCACTAAATATGGACATCCTAACACTCAAGCCTATTCCATTCCCACACTCAAGCCTATCCCATTCCCACACTCAAGCCTATCCCATTCCCACACTCAAGCCTATCCCATTCCCACACTCAAGCCTATCCCATTCCCACACTCAAGCCTATCCCATTCCCACACTCAAGCCTATTCCACTCCCACACTCAAGCCTATCCCACTCCCACACTCAAGCCTATCCCACTCCCACACTCAAGCCTATCCCATTCCCACACTCAAGCCTATCCCATTCCCACACTCAAGCCTATCCCATTCCCACACTCAAGCCTATCCCATTCCCACACTCAAGCGCTGTGCAGGAACTAGTGAATCCTACTCTGAAGGCTTCCTAACTTTGGAATCCTTATTCCGTTCAGATATTGCTGTTTTGGGGACCAGGATAGAAGAAGAACATGCGATAGCAGCACATATTTCATCAGGTGAAAAATGTCAATTAGACAGGTTCAAATGCGGTGTTTGTGAAAAAGTAAAGCGTTAGGCAGTACAAACTTCAGCACTAAATGCCAAGTTACACTAATACCTGGGCACCTTTTATATATTTGGTTTTGTGTGGGTATGAGTGCTTGTGAGACAATTTGACATCACCATGTATAACACTTTATGGCAGAGGTGTCAAACTGCGGCTCTCCAGCTGTTGGAGGACTCACCTCTTATACTCCCGTGCCCGACTCTTAGCTGACAGAGGTTTATGGGAAATGAAGCTCTTCAGCATAATGTTAAAGTAGTGGCTTCTTAAATCCCTGCTCCTGGCACCTAAACTTTTACATTGAACTCTACGGAAGATCCATTTCCCTGACGCCTAAAAATATCCAGGCTGGCTCCTGAACTGAATAATATAAATGGGAAAGACCAGGAGAACATGTGTGTGTGTGGGGGGGGGGGGGCGAAACGCGTCTGACATCAGCTGTTTTGTACTATTTCTATCCGTATCTGTGACACTCGTGTAGAGTGGTCACTCAGAGGAAACTTAAGATTTTAAACCTGTTTTTTTGTGGTTATTAAAAAGTATTATACTATGCTAATTTCCTCTTTTTATATTTCATATTGTCTTTTCAGAGAGAGTGAGCCAGCATCTGGAGAACATACATTTGTTATACAAGCAGGGAAAACAGAGGACGCTTTTTTTTTTTTTTTTATTGAGCAGTATACCTCTGCTCTGACCCAAGTGAGTGTATATGTATGCACCAGTATCCGTTTTTGTCTACCCATACAGAGAGCACTATTGTTTGTCCCTTTAATTTTCCGGGGGGGGGGAAATATCCGACATAGAAGAATTTGGAAGACCACAGGAAGATTTCCATCTAAGCAACAAAGAGCAATATAAACAAAATCTAAGGGTCGTTTTTGTGATTTCCACACGTGTTGTATTTGTGTGATATTTGTCTGAAGCGCTCCATCCCTCTTTTTTTCTCTTTTTCTATTAACGTGCGTTTAGTTGAAAGATCGCATCAAGTGCAGGCATTTTGCATACAAATTTTTAATGAAAGAATACAAATAATGTACTTTATTGATCCCTTTTTGCTTCATATAGTTCTAACGGGGCAGCCATGTTGTTTAGAATCTTGGGGCAGATCTTACCCAACATTCTATACAACATGTCTGCCGTCTGTTAGAGCTATATGAAGCAATGAGTGCTCATTAAAGTGCTTTTCAGCATACCCTGCTTCCTCAGGAGAAAAGCTCCTGATTTGGACGGTTTGGCTCCTAAAGGCTACAGAAATTTGTCAAGCCCTGATTTATATATCACATAGCGGTACTCTATTAAACAAACGTACACACACACACAAAAAACATGCATTTTAGCTGCCATTTCCTACCGAGCAATATTTCAGCTACATTACTGCTGTCACAATTAATCAAGTGGAACAATATCACTGATTTATTCCCTATAAATTTTTAACATTTTTTATCTTGTATTATTTATCTTTATTGCTCTTGTACTTACACTTGTATACAACATACAATTTGTAAAAAAAAAAAAAAAAAAAAGGCACAATCAATTATTTATTTAGTGTTTAGACAGTTGAAAGATAAACTATGTTTTAAAAATGAGCATAAATCAATTCAGTGGAATAATAAAGGATATCTCTCATTCTTGCCATAAAATGGTCTGCTCGATAAAGGCAAAGCCATCTATAAACATTACTACAAATAGAATTTTTTTTTTTTTGTTAAAAATCATTAGTTCCACTTCCTGATTATTGGGGAATATCAGTCTCCCATGTCATTTGAATTCGAAAACTGTCGGTGACACCAGCAGAGTTAATGTGATTGGCTGACCGCTCAGCGTAGGTCGGACATATGTAGAACATACTTTCTAGGTTTACTTGTGAATATAGAGTGCAACACAGCCACTTTACATTACAATAAACCTTAATTTTATAGAAAACTAGTGGGATTGCCCTATATAATGCACCTCTACTTAAAATGCCAATAAATTACATCTTACTCAGGAACCACTTTAAATGCAAAAATAGCTTCTCTCCCGAGAAAAAAATACAATATAAAATGATACTTTTTTGTGTTAAGGTTTAAAGTTTTACACATATATTTATGTAGGTTACAATTTTTACAAAGAAGAAAATTATATTTTTTACTTGTTTCCCTTTTTTTTTTATTTGTAGAGATCTACTTATAAAACTATAATGAATTCGATAATGTATGATAACAGAAAGGTTTGTTGTAAAGTTTTTAGAGTAATAATGATGGAAAAACAACAGCAGAAAAATAATGTGATTAGTTGAAATATTTTTTTGTTGTTACAGTTATGTAACAAAAATAAATGAATAGATCAGGAACTAAGCTGAGTGTGCCAAGTTCAGATTTGCCTTGCGAAACGCGTTGAGATGGGAAGCGATGAGAATAATAGAAGCACATTAAGATCCAGATCATGTTCTGTCTGCAGCTGCCACTCGTTCGCTCTCACAAGATCATTTCTAATTTTCAAGCTGAATGCTGGAGTTAACACACACTGATTTTGCCCCCCCCCCCCAACTTTTACATGCTACGAAGCAAAAATTATTCCTGGCCTGCTAGATGATCAATTATCTACATTTTATTTCCAAGCAGCAATCTCATTCTAGTCAGGTGGGGGGGAGGGGGGGAGGAAAGAAAGAAAAGAAAGAGAATAGATTCTCAACATATATAAAAAAAATTCTAAACATTATATTTTAATGTTAAAGAAGGGTATCAGAGGGGAAATGGACTTTTTACAAATGCCCTGTGGTGGCGTAATATTTATACAACATTTGACCTCAAATAAAAATATGTTATCTGTACAGAGCAGAGTTGTTTAGAACTAAATACATAAGACTTTTAATTATTATTTTTTTATAGGGCTGATACAGATACAATGGCTAGTTTTTGTCAGGACCAGACTAGGTAATTGCCCTGAGGCGGACCGTTTCCTGCTGATTGTTCCACTTTTACCATTTTGTACGAGAACTTGCTCTTTATATAGAAGTGAAGCAAGCACATAGAACTCCCTTATGTCCCTTCATATGTCTCTTATCCATAAACACTGTAATTTTAAAATACGTTAAAAAAATGTTTTTTTAAAAGTATGTCTTTTCCCTTTTCTTAATAAAATAATGGTACGATCCTATTGGTTATTTCCAGGGCTGGTATTATTCTCAGTCTGGCCCAGGCTTTCACACATTTTAATGACCAACCAGAAAACATGGGCCTTTTCTAAATTCAGAACGAATATAAGCAAAAGTGTCTTTTTTTTAAAAACCTTGCATCATATTTTATTTTTTGTAGTCAATTATACGATATGAGCGAAATAATGGTAAATAAATAAAACACTTTGTTTTCCTGGAAAAACAAACAAAACAAACCAAACATATAATTTGGCACAGTAAATAAGAAGAAAATTATAGCTAAACACAAACGCCAAAGGGTTAAGCAGAACAATTAATAGGGAATGTCCGTGCTACCTGCATACATAAGTTAAGCTATCTACTAAGTCTCACAGTGTGTTATATGCTATCGCTAAATTATTTAAGCCATCATATAAACACCCTGTGAGACCTAACAGATAGCTGCACAGGCCTATTTATGCACTACTTATGTTTTAATTCCATAATGCTACTTGCTTCTCATTAAACCAAAAAGGCCACTGTTGCTTCATTAGCTGCATTGCTAAACGTTTGGAGCAGTTTGTTCTCTTCACGGGTTTTCCCTGTACTTTTAGATCCTTGCATTAGGCAAAACTGTGAAATGTGAATGCGTATAACCTGCAAGATCCATACATACAGTAGGAGGCAAAAAAAAAAGAACTGCACCAATCAAAATCCTCCATCCTGTCATTAGAAGTTCAAGCAGCTCTGTCATCTGGAACTGAATCCATTCCTTTAAAATAAGATATTTCTTATAAGGAAGCCCAATCATCAGTTGAAGATTTGACTTCTCTCAGTAGGAAGGCGGCCATTTTGAAAGAGCATCTAAAATTTTAAACACCACTACTTTCCTCCGCTAGTTTATCATCTGAACGCATGCCATCGCGTTTCTCTGGGAAGAAGGCAGGCTGGTGTGCTCGCCGACGGAATCTCACTTGTGCAATGGGAGACACTGTCTGTGGAACCACCTTCTGGACACCATTAATTCTTCCTCCGGGCTAAAATCCCTTAACTGGACTGTCTGGTGCCTAAAATGCATCTTCCAGCTATTAATGCACATTAAAGTACATTCCAAGTACTTTACAAATGCATATTTTACATTTTGCATTGCTTAAAATTTGAACATTTTACACTTCAATGAATTTGGGAAATTACAGCAGTTTGCAAGAAACCAGGACAGCCCACACTAGCTGAGTAAAAGTCAATTTCCCCCTTTTTTCTTTTGTTGCAGGAACCAATGAGAATAATTTCATTCAAATGAATGGCGTATCCTGTTCTCTAGTGATGTCATCAGACAATGTGTTGCCCTGTTAAGATATCCTACGTGTACCAGAGCAAGGTCACTTGAGTTTCACACAATTAAAAAATTTGAATAGACAGCGCTATATTAATTTAAATGGGTACAATGCAATAAAAACAAACCACTACTGAAATCAATGGATAGTAGTATAAAAGTATATTCAATAGATAATTAGGTAAGACATCCAAATAAATAGTAGTGCAAAATTACATAGATGCACAGACAAAATACAGCACTTAAAATACATCAACAGGACCACTTAAGTAATTATGGTCCTAAAATACAGTAAAAGCATACAGAAATCAATAATATGAAATGCGGGATTATAAGTGAAAATAGACACCTTATAAGTTTGCCCGAAAGTGTATTGAACTCAATAAACAATAAAATTGAATTCGGGTGAAAGCCAGACCTGAGTGCCATTAATTTATTGGCCTCTGGCACATCCTGTCACGAACACGGGCTATTGGCCCGGCTGAGACAGTGGAAAGAGTGTGGGAGTGAAAGGGTTAATGACACCAGATCCCTGGTTACCTGTTGCTAGTCCCAGCAACCACTAAATTAACCCCTGCAATACCTCCTACACTATTGCCCTAGTACACAATTTGCTGCCACCACCAAGACTTTATATCCGGGCGTCTTCGGTTACCCCAAACACAGTACAATATAGTATCACAACCTTACTCTAATGATCAGACACATATATATTAACCCTCTGGTAACGTGTTCTACCTGAGCTATCCTCAGAAGTGTGAGTTCATATTAGAGAACAAAGACAAGAGCTGATTAAGTAAACATTTAATCCGAAAAAAGGCTTCACAGTGCTGGTACAAAAATACAGAAATACAAAGTACAAGTGCAAAACAGTCCATAAAATAAAATAGGAGAAAACACAAGAAATCCTTACATATAATTACCGATATATATAATCCTTGTGGGAGATTCAGATGATAAAGTTCTCCATACAGTTGTTAAAAAAAAGAAAATCTCCCTGTGTACAATCCAACATTCTGATTATATAGATCCCTGGTAATTTTCTAAGAGACCAGCCCCCCTGGGTGGATCATAGGGGCTCGGCCTGACAGTTTATGGCCCACTCCATCATACCTGTCCAGGGCACTAGTGTGGATTGTTACCTACAAACACAATAAGCTTACCAATATATGTCATGTACTGTATAACACCATAATATAGTAAGGATCACATTACTTATATTTTTAGGAGTATTTAGACACCAAACATGGATGTTTTAACTGTTTGGAAAGTACTCATTCTTGGTTCTCGTGACAGTAACACATTCCACTGGCCATGTTTGGTACCAAACAAAAGAATAGCACCTGGACAATCTGAATATATATATACACTGGACCCTCACACAATATATACACGTGTTCCCCATATTTCATATTTTCTGGTTGTCCTCTGATTCACCCAATGTCAGAGTACATGCTCCACTACCTTTTACGACCCCAGCTCATGAAGTCCAGCTCTGGTGATGGCTATCAGCTAGTTACACTTTATGGCTTAGGCCTGGTGGTGGATCAAAGCCTACCATACACTCTATTATAACATAAACATAACAAATTATATCAATGCCAACTCATGCTTTGGCATGACACATCCCAAAGAGAAAAAGAATAATGAACAATGGCACTCCAGTGGATTAATTAAAACCAATATATATTTATTCCGTAGTCCTCATGGAAAATGTCACCAAACACCAGGCCAGTATTTGCAGATATCAGAGACAGTAGGATGTAACAATCTAATTATTACCTCAGAGCTCTCCTTTGTCTCGGCAAATATTTTAGATAGACGCAGAATAAAAAAATCTATTGCTTTTAAATCAATCCAACAGTGATCGGTGGTTTATTTTCCTATTTACTTATATATTGGGTTAACCCAGACAATCATATTTCTACTTCACGTATGGGGGTGGGGGGGGGGGGGGGGGGGGTGGAAGATACCCTGTCCTAGGGGCCATGGACTGCAGGTATATTAGGAAGGTGTACAACATACAGAAAATAAGCTGGGTGTTTAATATCTACTAGAGTACACAAATATTTATTAGATTTATGAGATTAAAAAAAATATATATATATAATGTCTGCCAGCCACCCCATTAATTGTAATGTTGTGTGTGCCTTTAAAAGACAACAGTCAGCAACAAATTAAGTTCTATTTAGTTGAAATATTGCCTCAAGTATAGGCATTTGAAATAAAAAAAGGGGTTAATGTAAGGATCCAAATAACGTACCTCATTGAGCCCTCTATTTTTATAGCCCAATCAGGCGGCGGACATGTTTTTTTGAATCTTGGGTCAAATGAATGAACATCTGACCCAAGATGTCTGAAGCCCACCCCGTCCCACCCTCAAAGAGAACTATGCAGAGCAAAAAGGGCTAATTTCTATTTCAAATGCCTATACACCATGCAATTTTCAATTTAAAACATAACTGTGTTTAGCCAACAGTTGTCCTTTAAAATATGGCCCAGTCACTGATGACTGCTCTCAAATTAAGAGTGCTATAAGTTGCCCAATGTTAGTATAGGGTGCATGGAGGTACAGTGACATTCATTCTAGAAAAGATATACACCTCTGCTTATGGCCTTCAACGCTGCACGTACTATAATAGTATGGCAGGAATTTGCTGAACACGGTGAGATACCAGATAAATATTTATACAAGACATGCCATTCGTTTATGAAGAAATATGCTTTTTAATATATGCTAAATACTAAGTGGGTTACTGGCACATAACATAGGAACATCAGGACACTTGATTTGACAGCTACAAATTAAAATATGGCACAGTCTCTGTGCCCCCATTCAACTATGGCACCGTCTCTGTGCCCCCATTCAACTATGGCACAGTCTCTGTGCCCCCATTCAACTATGGCACAGTCTCTGTGCCCCCATTCAACTATGGCACAGTCTCTGTGCCCCCATTCAACTATGGCACAGTCTCTGTGCCCCCATTCAACTATGCCACAGTCTGTGTGCCCAATACACTATGCCACAGTCTGTGTGCCCAATACACTATGCCACAGTCTGTGTGCCCAATACACTATGCCACAGTCTGTGTGCCCAATACACTATGCCACAGTATGTGTGCTTAATAAACTATGCCACAGTCTGTGTGCTTAATAAACTATGCCACAGTCTGTGTGCTTAATAAACTATGCCACAGTCTGTGTGCCCAATAAACTATGCCAGTCTGTGTGCCTTATAAACTATGCCAGTCTGTGTGCCCAATAAACTATGCCCCAGTTTGTGTGCCCAATAAACTATGCCACAGTCAGTAGCCTCATTAAACTATGCCCCAGTCAGTGGCCTAAATAAACTATGCCACAGTCAGTGGCCCCATTAAACTATGCCACAGTCAGTGGACCCAATAAACTATGCCACAGTCAGTGGACCGTTAAACTACGCAACACATGTACAATGGCCATTAACATTTGATAGCCAGTTTGCCCATTAAAAGATAAGAAAGACAGTTTGCCCTCAGAACTGGTGTGTAAACCCCTATCCCATAACTCACATGGCTGCAGTAAGAGATCTGCCCTCGGGGGCCTGGGTTCCAAGAGAAGAATCTGCTCAGTGCCTCCTGCATGTAGCTAGTTCTTAGCAGGAGAGGGAGGATCCTCCTTATTCACCTATTTATCTCTTGCACACCATTAAAATCTCATCTGACTACTTGTGCTAAACAATAATCTTATCACTAAGGTAACTTGAATGAATGTGTACACACACCGCAATCTGTTTTACTAATTATGCAGGATGAAAGCCATAAAATAACCTGGTTTATATTATCTCAGCAAGAGATTAAGAGATTGTAAACACAAGCAACCTGTAAATCCCAGAGTTTAGGAGTCAAAGACTAAATCAAGAGCCAGAAAAATTGTACTGAATTCTATGCAAAAAAAACTTGCCAAAAAGCTAGAAGCCAGAGTTGGTATTTGTATTGCTCCTTGGATCTGTCAAACCCAGGATATATATATTACGTAGGAAAAAACAAACAAATCAACAATAAATTTAGACACTGCTTAAGTACGCAGGAAAATTATTATATTATGGTAGTAACCTTTAAAATACTTTATATTTAAAGTGCCCAAAAAACAAACAAAAAGTTTTAAAGTGTCCTAAAGCTTTTTCTGATATTTCTAACACATATGCACTTTTACTGGTCTACGTTTGATTTCCCAGGATGCATTTCTCGTCTAAAATATTATTGAAAAAGACAACACTTATGCAAGAAAGACAAAATCGCTCATCCTCGTAACGATTGACCTTCAGAGACTTTCTGAAACCCATAGAGTTGTATGTATCATTGTGTAGACAGGGATGCCTGTCCAATCTTGCAGGACCAATACAAATGTTAAGTGCTGCCCTGCAGAATGTAGAGTTCAGATGTGTTTAGATCTGTATTTGTGTAACATAATACACTATATTATATTGGTATTTCTGGGTCTTTTTCAATTTCATGTACCATTATGAACAAAACATTTAAGTAAATGGTAAGAGGTGAGGGAAACTCCCCTCCAGCTGAAATTTAGTGGATAGCTGAAGCTTTATTAAAATCTGAACATACCCCCAAACAAGCCAGAAGGCCTGCTTTTCCCACAGAAACCACACAATCACAGGTGTTACCACCACTGCAAGGGATTCTGGGTAGGCAAATGCAAATCTGGTCAACAATTATGACATGAGCGATAAGAAAAAGATTCTGATAGCAACCGGTCTGAGAAATCAATTTGTAATTACTCTTGCTTGAGCATTTATTAGACATTTGAGGATTTACCATAGGCGCACCTTAACACAAGTCTTTTTCTTTTTTTTTTATCCAGCACTTTGCGATTTGGTAGCAGCTTTCTGCCCCCCGGGCCCAAATCTACCCCCCACCCCCACCCCAAAAACACTTTTCTATTTGTTTCTGTACTTTATAACCTAGGACCGTAAAAATAGTAATTTCCTTTTTCAATAGACCAGGGGATCCCAACCTTTTCACACCCGAGGACCACATTCCCCAATCACATTCGAGCTGCGGACCATCGGTACAGATTTAACAGCTTACGGGCTTCAGATAAAATCTTTAAATGTTGATCAATGAAGGAATAGGCCTAAAGTCAATAATGCACCCTATTATTCACTGCAACATAACAAGGAAAATGTATAGATGTAAAAATAAATTATTAATATATGCTACAAACAGGTGCCATTTAACATATACCTATTATTACTGATTTACACAAATGGTTTATATACACGTCAATATTATAGTATATATATGGTCTTATTTGGATCTTTTGAGCACTGTGAGAAGCACTAAGGATAGCGGTGTTTATACATGTATCAACACATAAGTTTCTATTAAACACAGTAAAGCAGGATAGTGTATTTACAAGAAAGAAAACTACCACAACAACAGGACATAGTCTTAAATTAGAGGGCTCAAGGTTGAAAAGTAATATCAGGAAGTATTACTTTACTGAGAGGGTAGTGGATGCATGGAATAGCCTTCCAGCGGAAGTGGTAGAGGTAAACAAACACAGTGATGGCGTTTAAGCATGCGTGGGACAGGCACAAGGCTATCCTAGATATAAGATAGGGAACTGGGGACTAATAAAAGTATTTCGAAAATTGGGCAGACTAGATGGACTGAATGGTTCTTATCTGCCAACACATTCTATGTTTCTATGCATCGCCAGCCCCACCACAAGCATCTGTGGAGGTGTTGCGGGCTGGAGGAATACATTTTTTCTACTTTGAGTCTAGGACCAGCTGACCACAGATTGGGGAAACACTGTAACAGACAACTGTGTATTGTGGGTTTTGCAATTGTATGTTTATTTAGTTTTTTTTTTCCCTGTTACAAATGTTCCAGTCTATTTAACAGGCTCAGGATTCGGTCCAGAGATTTTTAAATTACCTTCTTGTTTTGACATAATAATAATAATAAAAAAAAACAAATAGATAAAAAAACATGTCGGGAAGTAAATCCAAGGACTGAGACAAGATGTCTAAACAGATTATGTGTGGTATACCTATTCTATGTGACTACTGTGCACTGGAAATTACTCATCAAGAGTGAAAAGGCTACAAGGGAACTGGGAATAAAAATAAATGTGAAATTAATAAATTGGCACAGCATTGTATCCACAAATGTAAATTTAAACATTAATAGCAAAGCTGGGAAGGTTCTCTAAATGGTCTATCTTTCCGACTCAGTTAATAATGTCGGATTTTTGCAGTTTAGTAAAAAATTACATTAATTTATTAAGCTCAGATGTTTTTCTACATTTTTCTTGCGAGGCTATAGAGGTCTACTTAATAAAAAGAGGACTCTAGGAAAATGGGACAGGAATTTCAAACTTAAGGCCAAAGTAGCAGAATTGGAAACAAACATTCTCCCATTCGGCCGCACTGGAGAATATGTCCAGCTCGGCTACATTGGCCTAAAGTTTGAAACTCCAGTCTCGATTCCCTGCAAGTCTCTCTTTACCGAGTAGACCCTCTAGACTTTTCTTGTGGCGGACATTAGGTAAAGATTTCACATTGAAACTTTGCACAGATCTCTTATCGGTTTCTTCCTCCTTCACAAAGGCAGGTTAATGAATAGACAGCAGCTCAATAACTAATGTCAGATGTAATCGAACACATAACCCAACGTACTTATTACAGTTCCAAAACCAAACGAGCCAGACACCTTTCTCATGAATGAGCTGAAATCTAAAGGTCCTTTTGATTCATTTCTTTTTGTTCATACTTAATAAAAATACAATACAAGGAAAAAAGAAACAGACAAAACAAGCTACAAAAAAAAATGTAACATCTTTCAAATCTATGCATAGCTCCCGCTCTCCTACCCATATCCCCAACCAAGATGTGATTACCCTAAAACAGGGGTCCTCAAACTACGGCCCGCGGGCCACATGCGGCCCGCCGAGGACATTTATGTGGCCCGCGGGGGGTGCTGCCGGCACCCCCCCTCCGCACTGTTTACTTTTTTTTTCTTTCTGGCAGCCGCAAAGGATGCGGCTGCAGGAAGAAAAAAAAATAAAAAAAAAATAAAAAAATCACCGCGACCGGATGTGACATTACGTCACATCCGGATCCGGTAACTGTTTCCCTCCTCCACAGGAGGACACTGCGCGAGACGTCCGGGGACACAGCAGCTGGAGGTAAGTGATGGGGAAGCGGGGGAGGAGGGAGGGATAACGAGCACTATTCCTGGGCTCTGACTGGCACAATATTCCTGGGCATCTGAATGGCACAATATTCCTGGGCTCTGACTGGCATCATATTCCTGGGCATCTGACTGGCATAATATTCCTGGGCATCTGAATGGCATAATATTCCTGGGCATCTGAATGGCACACTATTCCTGGGCATCTGACTGGCACACTATTCCTGGCCATCTGACTGGCATCATATTCCTGGCCATCTGACTGGCATCATATTCCTGGCCATCTGACTGGCACACTATTCCTGGGCATCTGACTGGCACACTATTCCTGGGCATCTGACTGGCACACTATTCCTGGGCATCTGACTGGCATAATATTCCTGGCCATCTGACTGGCATAATATTCCTGGGCATCTGAATGGCATCATATTCCTGGGCATCTGGCTGGCATCATATTCCAGGGCATCTGACTGGCATCATATTCCAGGTCATCTGACTGGCATCATATTCCAGGGCATCTGACTGGCATCATATACCAGGGCATCTGACTGGCATCAGATTCCAGGGCATCTGACTGGCATCATATTCCTGGGCATCTGACTGGCATCATATTCCTGGGCATCTGACTGGCATCATATTCCTGGCCATCTGACTGGCATAATATTCCTGGCCATCTGACTGGCATAATATTCCTGGGCATCTGACTGGCATAATATTCCTGGGCATCTGACTGGCATCATATTCCTGGGCATCTGACTGGCATCATATTCCTGGGCATCTGACTGGCATCATATTCCTGGGCATCTGACTGGCATCATATTCCTGGGCATCTGACTGGCATCATATTCCTGGGCATCTGACTGGCATCATATTCCTGGGCATCTGACTGGCACACTATTCCCATTGAAATACTGGTAAGTTTGTTGATTTAACTTTACTTTAAATATTGTATTTGTTCTCGTTTTGTTCAAAATAAGATATATGCAGTGTGCATAGGAATTTCTTCATAGTTTTTATTTTTACTATAGTCCGGCCCTTCACCGGTCTGAGGGACAGTGAACTGGCCCCCTGTTTAAAAAGTTTGAGGACCCCTGCCCTAAAACAAAACTTAGACAGAAATAAATGCAGTAGAGAGGAAACAGAAAAAAACCAAAAAAAACCAAAGCAAACGAAAAAAAGAAAGAAAGAAAGGAATGAAGAGGATTCATTTGTTATTACTGCACTTTAAATCTCTATTCAGAGAGATCCTCTGATAAGGAGTTGGGCACCCATGCACGAAAAGAATAATCTTATTAAAATGTAAAAGGAATACATTTTTTGTCAACCCACTGCTATACTAACGAATTTTTATTTTTTTTAAATCCCCCATGGGGAGATCACCAGGCTCTACCTTGCTAGTACCCAAGCCAGGCAGCTCACGTCTAAGGGTGCCTGAAGAATCCGCTGACCAAACAAAGACATTGGCTCTCTAAGAACCAATGAGAGACGTGCTTTTAATCCAAGGGCCAATAACTGGAAGACGGGAAAAAGCTAAGAATTTAAGCATTTAGCGTCCTTCCACACTTAAATCACAAGTGCAATTTCAAAGTGAACAAGTGAAAAAAGTAAATACAAACAAAGAACCAATCTTCACAAAAGGTCATAGTAGTTTGTTTGTAGAATAGATATATTTATTAATCGACTTCACACCAGTTTCTGATTGGTCACTAAAGACGTCACATACATTTAATTACTGTGACCTTTGTGGAGACTGGTTCATTGCCTGTATTTAATGTTTCACTTGTTCATTTTGAAATTGCATTTTTAAATAATGTGAAAAGCGTAAAGCAGGGCTTGACAAATCTAATTAGATTTTAGGAGCCAGCAAAAAAAATTTAGGAGCCAGACAATAACGCAAGCATACACGCAATTCATAAACACACACGCCTACTTCACATATATATATATATATACACACACATACTTACTTTACATATACACATATATCCAAACACCTCACACACACCTACTTTACATATACCCATATATACAAACACCTCACACACACCTACTTTACATACTTACATATATACAAACACCTCACACACACCTACTTTACATATACCCATATATACAAACACCTCACACACACCTACTTTACATATACCCATATATACAAACACCTCACACACACCTACTTTACATATACCCATATATACAAACACCTCACACACACCTACTTTACATACTTACATATATACAAACACCTCACACACACCTACTTTACATATACCCATATATACAAACACCTCACACACACCTACTTTACATACTTACATATATACAAACACCTCACACACACCTACTTTACATATACACATATATACAAACACCTCACACACACCTACTTTACATATACCCATATATACAAACACCTCACACACACACCTACTTTACATACTTACATATATACAAACACCTCACACACACCTACTTTACATATACACATATATACAAACACCTCACACACACCTACTTTACATATACACATATAGACAAACACCTCACACACACACCTACTTTACATATACACACATATACAAACACCTCACACACACCTACTTTACATATACACATATATACAAACACCTCACACACACCTACTTTACATATACCCATATATACAAACACCTCACACACACCTACTTTACATATACCCATATATCCAAACACCTCTCACACACCTACTTTACATATACACATATATAAACACCTCACACACACCTACTTTACATATACCCATATATACAAACACCTCACACACACCTACTTTACATATACCCATATATCCAAACACCTCTCACACACCTACTTTACATATACACATATACAAACACCTCACACACACCTACTTTACATATACCCATATATACAAACACCTCACACACACCTACTTTACATATACCCATTTATACAAACACCTCACACACACCTACTTTACAATACATACAAACACACACCCACCTCACACAGTCTTTTCTTGGTTTCTTCTTAACGCTGCAGCATGTCTTCATTCTTCGGCCTACTGAGTGCCACGATGTCGCGTGACGACAGCCGGCACTCAGACACGCGTTGCGCGAGGGGGCGGAGCTTGCAGTCTGTGCCACCAGCGCCTGGGGTTTGTCGAGCCCTGGCGTAAAGTGTTCGCTTTTTCCATCATTTGTCCGCTCAGCTAATGCAGCTTCTGATTATTGCACCTTGGAATTAAAAGGCCCATCTTATCATTGGATCTTGGCTTGCCGTTGTTGGTCTGTTTTCAATAAATATTTGCCCTTCTGGTCCTTTAGCTAGAAAATGATGTAGGACTTTCCGTACTTTTTGCATTGAGAGCAGCAAGTTTATATATCGTACAAGGTCCTCAGCTTGTTAATCCCTGTGATTTCTTAGCAGAATACAATTTCTTGTCATTAGCCCAGTAGATTAAACTGAAGGACATTGAATATTACAGGCAATTACACTTAAGGCAATTTATGTTGTCTGTGAATCAGTAGCGAGTATTTTCTGTTCAATTCTATATGCTTCACATCAACTGTCTAGACGGATGTTGGGCAAAACCTCCCAGAGTGGAAGGCAAAAATATAGAAGATAATTGCCGGAACCGTTGTCTCAGTTGTCCTAGCTTGTTCATGTGCAAAGACAACTTGATTACATTCTTCACACATTTAGGCTTAAGAAATTGGACAAGGAATGAAGAGAAATACATGGTTTAATTAATACGGCTGTTGGGCATGTTTTTTAGTTATTTTATTTTTGCAGAGATGGCGAACTTTCTTGAAACTAAGTACCCGAAGGTCCAATTTCTTACATCCCATGCTGAAGAGACTAGTACCCAAACATCTGAGGTGCCCTGGACTAGTGAGTGTAAGGGCAAGTAGAGCCCTGAGTAGATGTCCGTAAACCTACAAGTTCTATTATAGGATAATAATTAATTAGAACATATAGCCCTAGACATAGATATTCTGGTGTATGGCGTGTCTGGGGGTTCATGAAGACTCTAGGTTTGGTCAACAACTCTACAACTACTTTGCAATTCCACACAGATATCTCTCAAGACTGAAATCAGCTGAAATTCACCAAAACAAAGCGGTAGCCTCGGTCCTTCCCATGGGGGAGGAGTTTGGCTTATTTCGGGAGGAACTCAGCTATTATTGTAGCTGAAATAGCCTAAATCCTCCCATAGGGTAATAAAATAAAAATAGTTTAAAAAAAAAATGCACATTAAATACATGTAAAGTAAATTAACATAAAATATAACATAATTAAGTTAAAAATAATTAGAATTTCATTGTGAAATTGTCCCAATATGAATGCTTCTGACCAGCTGATTCAGTCCCGAATTCAAGGATAACGAGTAACCAGATTGTGGAGATTTCTGAAATTAGGCTAACTTACCCGATCCAAATGCATTTTGGGCTAGATCGGTCTAAATTGGGTAGACCCTTGAAATATTCTTTTGTTTTCAATTATTTACTGGGATGTTACTATTACCCAACATCCTCAGGATATTATCATTACACAGCTGAATGGTATCCAGAAGAATGAAATCTAACCAGCCTGACTTTAAAAGGAATATAACCCCTTTTTTCTAAAACTTTTTAAAAAATGGTGTTATTTTACCATCTATTTATTTGTTTTATGCTTGGGACTGGAAGCAAATTTCCAAAAGTACTTTAGACAATTAACAACTTACAGAAGACTCAGAATGTTTGGTACCTAACTTCTTGTCTGGTAATGTCAGCCCAAAGCATGGAAGACCACCACAGTACTATAAAATAACCTAAACAGGAAGTATTGCTAAATGACACAGATACCAGCCCATCATTGGTAAATTAAGTGGGACACAGGTGGATACTTCCTTTAAAAAAAATACTTTTGAATGAATAGAACGCAGAAGACTGGTTTCAAAATGAAAATCACCACCATTGGCTTTAGAGTCTATTCACTAAAAATGTAACTGTGGCGAACTCCCTTCACTTTAGGGGATATACAGTCTGGAGCACAGAAGGAAGTCTGCCACCTCCCCCTGACATATAAATGCTAGGTCATGTGTTCGCATGAACATTTCCAATATTGGAGTTTGTAGAAAATGTTCTTCTGCTGCTAGATACAGATAAAGGAAGAGCACCAAGCACAATAATGACTAAGCACACTGCAGAGCATGAGACCTGACATTGTGACTCTTACTCGGTGTAACGATGGATTGCAGGGTAACACATGAATGAAAGGTTAAAGAGTCTTAACATGTACAGCTTGGTAGAAATATGAGACAGAGGGCACATGATAGAAACATTTACATACATAAAGGGAATTGCGGAGGAGAGTGTATTTAACTAGTTAAGAACTTGCTGTTTGGAACCTTTTTGGTCATTCTGGACAACGGCTGTTTTAACATTTCCTCGATATTTGTGTTTGGCTGTACATTTTCCTCTCATTTAATATACCCACACATATTATATACATAAAAAAGGACTTTCTTTAGACACCATTATTTTCATAATATCAATATGTACTATAAAAACTAATTTAGAAAATTTAAAAAAAAGTCAAGAAAAAAAAACTGTCTAAAATAGTTTTTAATTTTGTTCTGAATTTAGAAATGTGCCATGTTTAGATGCTTTTCTGTTGTTTATTACAAGTTATAGGGCAGTAACTGAAAGCAGCGTTTTTTTTTTTTGCTTCCTAACCATTTTCTTCCGCAGTGACCTTTTGACCCCCAAACCTAATCCATCTGTACCCCTAAATTCAACCGCAACCATAGATCTTGGTTTAATGCAATGTTGCTACAGTTACTGAGTGCCGAAAATGGGAATTCTGATCACTTCCATCGCTCTTGCACAGGGCAGCACCATATTGGAGGGGTATGCTGCCATCCAATATGGCGCCGCAACCACTCTCTGGGGGAATTGCAATCCCTAGGGGCAAACTTTTGGTGTTGCACAATGCCTTGATTTCAAAGCAACACCGGCTAAGCACAGGCAGTGATCGATGATTGCTGCCTATGTGCCTGGCACTTTAAGCCCTGTATAGAAACCCGTTTATCTGTTTTTTTTTTGCAGAGGTCATTTTTCAAACTACCCATGTTTATTTCACATTGGGAAAACTATTCTAAAAATAAAATTTGTAATCGCTGCCCATGTTTCTCTGTTGATAGCATTGCTTCTCAAACTTCAGGCACAGATAACATGTTCTTTGTTAAATAATTTCAATGCCATAATGGATCAAGACAGATAAACAGAGCGCTTATGCTTTAAAATCTACGCACCACTTCTTCTCACAAGCTAAAATACTGCAGGAACAGCAACACTTTCACCTTTCCAAGCAACCTAGCAACACCAAAATTAGTTACAGTTCTGACACTACATAAATTGCCTTTTCTGCAAAAAAAAAAAAAAAAAGATAAAAACCTGTCGAGAGTTTATATAAAATCTAAACCATTGCATTTTTAATCTCGTTTATCTTGAGGATTTCTTGGGCAAATGTGAAATTTTACAAAACCTATTAATCATGTCATACTGTCAGGTGGCTAGCTATATATTCCAGAGACTGTATGAAGTTTAATTTAAAGGGACTAAATAATAAAAACAAAAAGTGTGTTTTAGTGTTTCATTGACGGGCATGGTGACAAATTTGATGATGGGTGTGGTCTGTGACTGAGGAAAGGCTTGGATTAGTAATGAACTTAAAGGGACTCTGTCAACGAAGTATTGTTTATCCGTTAATTGCAGAGAATGTAAACACGATCTATATTCGGTTAGCAGAACCGCAAGCAAATGCACAGACTACGAATAAAAAAAGTCTTTCATTTGTGCCTGTGATGTCACTTGACGACATCACCTTCTGGCTTACCGTGTTTGATCGATTATAAGACGACCCCCCAAACTTTGGATATTCCTCTAGAAAAAAAACTAAAAGCCTGAATATAAGACTACCCTAAAGGAAAAAAGTTCAACTTGTATATATTCACATGTAAATTGCTTTTTTAATAAAAAATTATGATATCAAAAAATGCATTTCTTGTTTTTATTTCCTTTTATGTGCCATTTCTGCCTCTCCCTGGTGGCTAGCGGGCAGCCAGAGGATGTCTGCACGATACGTGCAGACATCCTCCCCTGCTGCTGCCCGGCACTTCCGCCGGGACTTTTATGATGAAGCTGGAAGGACCCAGCTTCATCATAGAAGTCCCGGCGGTTGTGCCGGGCGGCAGCAGGGGAGGTCTGCGGGCATCGCGCAGACATCCCCTGGCTGTTAGCGAGGGGGATCCAGGTCTCCTGCAGCTCTGCGGGGGACCTGGATCCCAGTCTTATAGTCTGACCTCGATTTGAGGTCAGATTATAAGACGACCTCGAATGTAAGACGAGGGGGCTTTTTCAGAGCATCTGCTCTGAAAAAATCCTTGTCTTATTTTCAAGCAAATACGGTAATATGCAAATTACAGATCTTCCATTGACGATCGTCTCTTGGTTACAAGCCACAAGGTTCTCTTATGAACAGAAGACACAGTTGGTACACATTCTCAAACTCATTAAACTCTGTTTAAATTGAAACCTGATTGCCATAAGATGCACTAGCCCTGTTAGCATACATTACACCTCACTTGGGCGTCCAAAAGTATTGATGGCTACATTTATTTACAGGTCGAATATCCCTTAGCTGAAAATCCGTTATCCAGAATGATCCGTTATCCCCGCAAAATTCCGTTTTTTTGCCGCAAGTTGCAAATTTCACACAAACCTGTCAGAATGCAAGCGCACAACAGTTTATTCAGTGTC
The DNA here is from genome assembly GCA_036172795.1 of Pelodytes ibericus. Lineage (NCBI taxonomy): Eukaryota > Metazoa > Chordata > Amphibia > Anura > Pelodytidae > Pelodytes > Pelodytes ibericus. The sequence goes on along the minus strand of CM069858.1, from coordinate 20,886,071 downwards.
TAGCCCCCTTCAGCTGTGATATAGCCTTTCCATGCATGATCAGACTCCCCCACACCCACAAAGGGTAATACAATGGCATGTGTGCAGGCCTGACATGTCAACGGCAGGTTCCCAACCATGCCTCACATCGCAGCCACAGTGATTTATTTGCTCTATACAGTATTTGCATTGATACTACTGCATTTAATAAGCGACGAGAGGCTTTAATATATCGTATTGATGAAAATTATCCGTTATTGGAAATATTTCTGGTCACAAGCATTCTAGATAAAGGATAGTCAACCTATACTTCTATTTTGCAGCATGTTTTGGTACCTGTGTATTATCTGGGTGACATCTATTGCCTATATGCCTTTATTTTTGTTCCAAATATCAGTAAATCTGAAAAAAAAAAAAGAGAAGATGGGAAAGAATAGAGAAAAGGGGAAAAGAGAAAGAAAAGAAAAAAACACAAAGAAGTAACACAGAAATTACAAGGATATTTAAGATTCAATGATGAGTTAATTAAAAAAAAAAAAAAAAAGTCTAAACCTTGCTATTAGCTTGGCACAAGGACCTGCCAACAAATGAAAAGAGAAAGAAGAAAGAAGGGGGAAAAACTAAAGATGGAAAAAAAAAAATCACGCTGGTTGTGTGCAATCACAACAATGGATTATTGACGTAAAAACCTAAGAAAGTTCCTGATAGATCTGCTATTATGTTGTTAAATATCATTAAAAGGACATGTGCAAGAAGGATCAATAATATATTGTGATTCTTGGAAACCGTACCAAATGACTGAGCTTAAAAAAAAAGACGGTTTTCAACGTTTTGCAGTAAATCATAGATAGAATTTTGTCCACCCAGAAACAGGCACAAACAATTGAGAAATTATGCGGTTCCATTAAATGGACGATTAATCCAAAGTTACTGCGCAGAATTTATGTGGCGACAATTTAAGGGAAAAAAAGAACCTCATTAAAGCAATGAGCTATTCAGTTAAACGGTATTGGCGTAGAGAAATTAACATGTGTTAAGAAATTGAATAATTACCTGTTTATAACAGGTTTTGGACGTCAAGGCATTCACAATACAAGCAACGTTAAAGGACAATCTAAACTTTATTTTTTGACTCCGTGTTTTATAACACGAAGATGAAAATTAACTCACATGACCTTTTTTTGAGGGTGGGGGCTTACTTTATACTTTTTTTTCATTCATAGAGTCCCCAGGCAATGCAATTCAGAAGATGCCAAACGCTGAGCTGTGCAGACGGATGTACGATTGAAGCTTCCTCCACAACTGGACATAATAATGGGCAATCAGGTTGTGGAATATTCCTTTGCAAATTACAGTGACAGGCCAGCTACATGCACTGGTCAATCTAGCTTAGAGAGAGGCAGGCCAGCTACATGCACTGGTTAATCTAGCTTAGAGAGAGGCAGGCCAACTACATGCACTGGTCAATCTAGCTTAGAGAGAGGCAGGCCAGCTACATGCACTGGTCAATCTAGCATAGAGAGAGGCAGGCCAGCTAAATGCACTGGTCAATCTAGCAGAGAGAGGGGCAGGCCAGCTACATGCACTGGTCAATCTAGCTTAGAGAGAGGCAGGCCAGCTAAATGCACTGGTCAATCTAGCAGAGAGAGGGGCAGGCCAGCTAAATGCACTGGTCAATCTAGCTTAGAGAAGGACAGGCCAGCTAAATGCACTGGTCAATCTAGCTTAGAGAAGGACAGGCCAGCTAAATGCACTGGTCAATCTAGCTTAGAGAAGGACAGGCCAGCTAAATGCACTGGTCAATCTAGCATAGAGAAGGACAGGCCAGCTAAATGCACTGGTCAAACTAGCAGAGAGAGGGGCAGGCCAGCTACATGCACTGGTCAAACTAGCAGAGAGAGGGGCAGGCCAGCTAAATGCATTGGTCAATCTAGCATAGAGAGGGACAGGCCAGCTACATGCACTGGTCAATCTAGCATAGAGAGGGACAGGCCAGCTACATGCACTGGTCAAACTAGCAGAGAGAGGGGCAGGCCAGCTACATGCACTGGTCAATCTAGCAGAGAGAGGGACAGGCCAGCTACATGCACTGGTCAATCTAGCAGAGAGAGAGTTCTGGAGCTACACCATGTTTCACTTCTAAATTCCCACATGCATAGTACAGTCTAGTCAATTGTCTTGTCTGTCTGTCAATTTTCCATACTTGTCCTTACACCTGTCTTGCCTGTCTATTTATGTCTGTCTCTAATGATGGATGGGCTGATGGACCACTAAATAGCTTTTTGACTGTTGGGCCAAAAGTTGTCAGCCCTCCCTTATGTACCCGTGTCAGCTTCCTCTTCTAACACAACCTGCATTTTTGGCTTTCGAAGAGTCTTCTTGGTTCCTTGTAAATTTGTTTACATTAATCACTTATATACACATCTTACAAACAAACAGAAAACCAATAACTACAGGAATGGCAATTTTCAGATTCCTAAGATATCACAATATTTATTTATTTTTTTAAGTTGAGATCTCACTGGGCAGGGGGAGGGTCAGTGGGGGAGTGTGTTGGCATCAATACCTCCTCATGTACATATTGGTAATAGTCTAGAATAAGAAAATACCGAGATTTCTGATTTTGGTTGTAAAGCTCTCTCTTTCTGTGACTTTCCTTTAAATCCACGGCTGTACTCCAATACATATATTTGTCTCACTTCAACCCAGCATTCTAAAAAAGGCTTCAAGATTGTTCCCTTATTAAGATCCCTGTAATAAAACCTGGTGATAAAAGCTCACTGCATTATTAAAACACACAGCAAAGCAAAAATACAAATCTGCTCTCTAAAGTCAAAAGTATCTTAACTTTCTCATTGGTGTTTTGGCAGCTAACTGGTTCCCCCTGGTACAGTACAGAGAACTGTGGACTGTATTCGCTGTACATCTGCCTTCCATAATTAGATTTGCTCTAACAATTGTATAGGCATGTACTCTACTGGCATCCACGACAGTCAGGGAACGCAATATGAATGGCATTCTCCAAGCTATTATAAAAAAAAAAATTAAAAAGACAGTTTTCCAGATGTAATCCGTGTTTAAATTGCGAAAATCAAATATGGATGCACTCTTTGAGGGCAGCTGCCTAATCCAGGTTGGCATATTGACCCACCCAAAGGCCAATCCCACCCGGCTTCCCACTCCAGTAAATTGCCCATTAATAGATTTGTTTTGTATTTTTTGTAAATAGCTACCAAAGCATGTCACAATGAACTTGGCAGAGCTGTGTCACAGCCAACCAGCATTCCCTCAAAGTGGGTTGATAATTTACGTTTTTGTTTCAAGTTTGCCACAACTGAGATCACTTGGCCCACGGGAATGAAAAATAATTAGAAACATTTTAAAATAAACAAACAATTGCTGGATGGTAAGAATAGAGAGAGCACAAGGCCCGGCAGCAGAAGCATGCTTTAAGACAAGTGGACATTTACACAGCAATCTAAAATTAAACTGCTGAACCATTAAAAACAAATTAACAAAAAAAAAAAAAAAGTAAATAAAATGTTTGCTTCTGTTTACTGTTCAGTTGTTTCTAGGAGGCCAGTCCAGTTTGCATCAGCAAATAATCATGTTTATAAATCTGCCTGCGTAAACATGTTGAGAGTAAAAAAGGAAGAAGTAGCCTCTGTAAACATATGGCTTTAAGCTTTAAAAATCTACGGCAGATACGAGGAAATCGGACAGTGGCATTAACCAACATCCTGCTATTTGCACAATATTCAAAGAGCTTTTGTTACAGCTAGTTTATCTTTTGATTGCGGTGTTAGAGAGTTATTTTTTGAATACGGGGAAATAAAGGAAATACAGGTATCTGTTCAGTGGAGTAAGCCAAGTTACGGTCACCCGGGGAAAACAAAATGCCGTGCCCCCCCCATGTACCACCCCCAAATCTCTGCGTCTTGCCATTTTTAGGATTTAACCACTCCCTTAAGTACCAGCAAGGGAATAAAAACCAGCCCTGCAAATAATTGTATACCAGCTTTGCGTCACAAGACCAGCCCCACAGCCCCGCGTCACAAGACCAGCCCCACAGCACCGCGTCACAAGACCAGCCCCACAGCACCACGTCACAAGACCAGCCCCACAAGTCCAGCCCCACAGCACTGCGTCACAAGACCAGCCCCACAGCACTGCGTCACAAGACCAGCCCCACAGCACTGCGTCACAAGACCAGCCCCACAGCACTGCGTCACAAGACCAGCCCCACAGCACTACGTCATAAGACCAGCCCCACAGCACTACATCACAAGACCAGCCCCACAGCACTGCGTCACAAGACCAACCCCACAGCACTGCGTCACAAGACCAGCCCCACAGCACTGCGTCATAAGACCAGCCCCACAGCACTACGTCATAAGACCAGCCCCACAGCACTACGTCATAAGACCGCACAGCTGAACGTAAATATTTTCTTGTTCATAGAAGGGAAAGTCAGCTGAATGGCAGAATTTTTCCAACTCAGCTACTTTGGCTTTAAGTTTGAAACCTTCAATTCTCTCTTTCACAAATTAAGACCTAAGACTATTTTACACAGAAAAACAAAATAAAAATGAATCTGTTCAGACTATACAGCACAAGAGTATACAAAAAAACAAAAACACAGTAGCCATAATGACACGTTTTCGTGTCCTACCTGTATATAGCACATGGGGAAACCAGTGGTAATTTACATTCTCATTCACAGAGCATTACCGCCTCTCTATTACAGTAAGACACATCCATCTGAGAATATGCTGCGCTCTTCCTAATGCACATCTCACATGCATGATTACACTGTGTCAAAACATACTCCACCAGGTACATCATACGTGATTTATGGAAGAAAAATGATGGGTTCCTTAGGCACGTTTGCTTTTCGTGTTATTTTGTTCCTTCCTCATGTCACACAGCTGCCTCTCATCTCCATTTACTGGAGGTGGAGAAACTAGAACTGGCAGAATGAAAGACTTTATTTGCCTGCAATGGCCTAGAGCGTAATTTACAGAGACACATATTACTTGATCAGATTTAACATCCCTACACAACAGACATATATTTACATTGGGAAGGTAGAGAATTGGGGTGGGGGTGTTCTATCAAATTTCTCGAGCAAATTCTACTGCACAGGCGCAGTAGAATCCGCTCATTGAGCACCACAGCGCATGCGCACACAGTTACGGCTGTCAATCAGCCGTAACTTTGGCAGAAGAGCGCCTGCGCGAGGGACACACCCCACCTCACGTCCCCTTCGGATCAGCTGCGGTGACAGTAAAGTATAAGCGTCTTACTGATTATTCTCACTTACTAGCGTACCAAGCAATTGGTAGAACTTCAGTGACATGCTACGCTAGTAAGTGGAAGTCACACACGGGGGACAGAGGGGGACACACGGGAGCCTAAGGTGCTGATCACAACTCCCATCAAGATGGGGCAGTCCCCCGTGTGTGACTTCCACTTACTAGCGTAGCATGTCACTGATATAAGTTTTACCAATTGCTTGGTACGCTAGTAAGTGAGAATAATTAGTAAGACGCTTATACTTCCCTGTCAACGCAGCTGATCCGAAGGGGGCGTGAGGTGGTGTGTGTCACTCGCGCAGGCGCTCTTCTGCCAAAGTTACAGCTGATTGACAGCCGCAACTGTGTGCGCATGCGCTGTGGTGCGCAATGAGCAAATTCTACTGCGCTTGTGCAGTAGAATTTGCTCGAGAAATTTGATAGAACAGGGGCGTTTATATATAGAGTTAAGAGTTATGTCAATTCTGGGCAAAGTTCTAATAGGATCTAATCAACAGAAACATTTAATTGGTTCTCAAGGTGACTGGATCCCTTTTGGAACTTTGCCCCACAAAATGACCTTGCTATGGAATGTAGGTTGTGTATAAAAGGCAGATGTGGGGATTTATAGAGTATACAGGGGAAGATTTCTATGTTTATCATGGAAACTATCATTGTCTGATAATATGATCATTACTTTTAAATTAGTACATGGAAATATGATTTGCGGATTTCTTTTGGTTAGGTTGCTAGATATTTCAGGCTTTTCACCAACACATTTTTTTGAGTCACAACTTACATCCATTTGACACGAATAATTACTCCTATGTACAGGACAGGGACAGAATGCAACAGCTCAATTGACTGAATCGTCAATCAAAACTATACATGACTTCTATTCATGAGCAGAGAAAAGATATAAGATCTTTAAAAAGTACCGACCATGCTGAACTCTTTACGGATATGGGGCTAACATTCCGCAAAATTCTCCCTGACCAAGGACAATTCACCACTTGCTCCGGTCTACAGGAACAGAAGTTTTCTACCAGGAATGCTCCCAACGCATTTTGAAGCATTTGACCAAGGACCATAGCTTTTTGGATTACTTCAGATACATCCAACTGAGATTACGGTAGGCAGCAGCCCTCATCCCCCTCCCCCCTTACCTGGAATGAAAGTCATGCCTAAATTCCCCCAGGATGAAAGGCCTTATAAATTAGCTGTGCCATGAACTCATTTTTACCAGGATCGTGCCGACTTTAACGGGTGGAAAGACATGGGAGGCAACATCTAAAATATCAATCTGCACAGTCTATAAAGAACAAGCTTCCAAGAATTTGATGACATGGCACACAATACCCTTGAAATACCCTCTCTGCTGGAAGAACTGTGGTGCTATTGGCTCCTATTTACCAACATTTCTAGCGCTGACTGACTAAAAACACTTGCTCAAGTGTGGAATTAGACCTAAGTCCCCTCAATACTGACAGTCCTGGCCTTGATTGACGAAGACATGGACCAACTCCCCACATTTGTTTTTGTTTTCAGAAATCTGGCATCCTTGGATTGCACAATTTCCCTAACAATTCAGCATTCTCTACGCCTCTCTTCCTTACGAACCATCCTCTTTCCTCCCTTTTTTGCTCTTTTATATTTCATTTTTGATTTGCCATTAAACTATGTGACAGCGTTTGAACGTTGGCAAATGATACCAGATTTTGTTCTCTCTAAGATTATAATTTGATTAATTTCTGTTCAACACTAATTATGTTATTATATGTATAAAAATGAAACAGCCTGAAAATAAAGAATTTAAAAAAAAAAAAAAAAAAAGGAAAATGAGTATCCTTTTAACACTAGAACAAAATTTTCACACTAATGTAGCAGTAACTGTGGAGCATGACATATGACTGGATATTATGTATGTTGCTGCGGGTGCCAAGAAAACTATCATTAATATGCATCTACATACCCCCAGCAATTTACAGTGTTTAATACAGTAAACACAATTAATTTCCAAAAGTTTATCTTCAGTTTATTTCTAGTATTACAGTTAACTCTTTACAAGGTACTCTGTCATGTATAAGATAGGGAGAACCATGCATGCTCAATGAATGGAAGGCAATATAGTTCTCATATTGGTACCAAAAGTAATAGAAAACTTGGTGTGGGTACCAGAAAAATTATTATTATTATTATTCTTTTTAAAGGGGCAGTTCCACCTACGTATTTTTTGTATGCTGTAATGTGTTTAATATTTGTAAAAATGCACTTGCTGTCACATTCAAACAATTTACATTTCTCCTGTAGTTTTACTTAATTATTTCACCAGGGTCACTAAGCTCAGAGACATCCAATAAGGATCACTTGGTGAGATCGGTGGTGTAACCCATGTGCAGGCTCATCCAAGTCGTCTCCAGGCAGTTCAGCAACATTTTTACTTTACTGTTTATTGTTTATGCTCATTCCAGTCTGCCTGTTTTCCTGTTACTTGTGTGGCCACAGAGTGCCACCCTTCTCTAGTTAGGCCTCTGAGTGGCACCTGCACAGTGGGCCCTAACATGGCACCTGTCCGGTTGGCCCCAGAGCGGCACCTGCACAGTGGGCCCTAACATGGCACCTGTCCGGTTGGCCCCAGAGCGGCACCTGCACAGTGGGCCCTAACATGGCACCTGTCCGGTTGGCCCCAGAGCGGCACCTGCAGAGTGGGCTCTAACATGGCACCTGTCTTGTTGGCCTCAGAGCAGCACCTGCCCAGGTGGCCCTGGTATGCCACCCGCCCAGGTGGCCCTGGTATGCCACCCGCCCAGGTGGCCCTGGTATGCCACCCGCCCAGGTGGCCCTGGTATGCCACCCGCCCAGGTGGCCCTGGTAAGCCCCCCGCCCAGGTGGCCCTGGTAAGCCCCCCGCCCAGGTGGCCCTGGTATGCCACCCTCCCAGGTGGTCCTAGTATGCCACCTGCCCAGGTGGCCCTTGAGCGGCACCTGCCCCATCCTGTTCCAGCCCTGTAATAGGGGTGACCTGTACCTTAGATGCCCCGTCTTAGAACCCTGCCACAGTAATGTCATAGTGTTTCCTGCCATGTCGTAACCCGTTTAAGGACTTTCTCTGTTATTTGTTCTTCTTTTCCGCTCCATTTTCTAATTTATTGAACAAGGATGGATTTTGCCATTCAGCGGCCTAACCTCGGGATGTAGCAAGGTCATCCGTTGAGAGGTTACCTTGTGACAAACACAGTTTGTCACGCACATCCTCTGTTGGTTTGACAGATGCAGTTCTGCCGGGCCTAACACTAAGGACAGGAAGAAACCGTATAGGTTGCGATAGAAGTTTGTTTGGTTGTCACCTAGCCTATGGAAAGAAGTAGGAGATAAACCCGATATTAGGTCGCTGCATGGAACACCAAAAAAATATATATTTTTCAGACACTGTAGGTGGAACAGTCTTTCTAAAAAGAGCCATAGGTGACACGATTTTGCGGTTTGTCCAGCTCCGAATTCCATAAATTTGTTTCACAAGAAATACAATTCGCAACCAAACTCTGTCTACGCTACAATAAAACATCTTTTATTTGTTTGTCTTTTGATGTTAAGAATATCACGTCCCATAGGTTTCATTACCTATTGATAAGAAGATTATAGCTCCTAGCTGGAAAAAGATGCTCAAACACATGCTTAAGTTTCTTTTTGATAGCGTACAGGGGCTTTGAGACTTTACAAAACAGGAAAAAGAAAAGAAAAAAAAAAAATCTACCATCTGTTCTAAACACTCAACCGAAAATGTAGAACACACTTTTTCAGGCATTAGAAAGAAACATTTTTTTTTTTTTTAAACTCTATAATCAGTGGTTGTTACATGCAGTTTCAGGGTTAGGAAGAGAGGTTGTTAATTGTGAGAAAAAGTATATAAACCACAAACAAGAAATTAAAGGCAACAAAGCATTGTTTATTTTGTGAATGTAGGGACTAACAAATGATCAAAGACTATCGGTTCGTTGTTTTAAAAGAAATTAACGCAAATTCATAATTTGGAAGACAAAAATTGTGTAAGCAGCATTGGCTGCAAATACATAGGTTTATGCATTTAATACATATGGCTTGATATGCATTTTACACACTTGCTATGGAAAGTAACCCATTGTCATATCAAGCCACAAGGCATGTCATAACACAGGGGACTCCATAGACACAGGCAAAACACAATTTCTCTTAAACCATGCATTTATGTACCTGCAATTCTGCTTACATGATGTACAGGGGGATGGGACACTTCATCACGGCTGCATCCGCGCAGCCGCTTCACCGCCGTTTCTTCACTACACGACAGCTTGTCGCAAGAGATTTCATCGCAGGACATTTCATCGCTAAAGGTAAGTTTATTTTAGTATTTTATCTATTTTAGTAAGGGTGGATAGAATTAGGGTTAAGGGGGTTAGAATTAGGGTTTGGGGTTCAGGGTTAATTTTAGTATTAGGGTTTAGGGGGTTCATTTTAGTATTAGGGTTTAGGGGGGGCACATCATTTATATGGGGGAGTATTTTCTTTTTACTTGTACATTTGTAAGAGCTGACAGTTGAGCACTGAACTGTCAGCTCTTACATAGCCGCGTCCGCGATCAAACGGCCGCGTTATTCTTCATTGCTGACAGTTCAGCGTTCTAACTTCCGCGCTGAACTGTCAGCGATGAAGCCGCAGCGAAGAAGAGTCCTAGACCCGATGTACAGAGCTTTTTTTACTCTACATTCTACAGCATGTTTTTTTTTTTGCAAAAATGGGCATACAATACATAGATACATGGGGGGGGGGATTAACCTATTTCAAATCCATTTTCCGTGCAATACCTTTTGATGTGAATTACAAATTGCCAATTGAATTTCCCTTTTATAAAACAGAAACTATTTTTTTAACACTAAATTGAATATTCTCCATTAACAAAGATCCTTATCATATTAAAAAATATCATAAAAGCAAACTACATAGTAGTAGTCATTACCCAGAAGCTAAATACAGTTTTGTTGTTTTTCTCATTACAGCCACTTGTTTCGAGTTTCACAGATAATGAAAATGATAGAATATTGAGAATTCTACAACCTGCATCACAACGTGAGCAGGGTACGACTTCCATTTTACAGAATAGGATTCACATCAAAGTGTATTTCTGTTTTGAGCAAGGTCACAAACCCATCTTAACAAATGTCGTGCAAACAAACATTAGTTTTAAAAAAAATGCATTAAACCATTTTACATAAACTTGTAGTTTTCTCTACCGCAATCCAATCCAAAGTCTTAAGCTATGTTACCTTGCTGCTTCCGCAAGGGCAGCCACCTTCACTGCGCTTGGGTCGGATATCCAACTGTCCGACTCAAGCTAACTGAGCTCAGCTCACCTCACCCCCTCGTGCGGTCTCGCGTATGAGATCACGTGAAAGCGTGCTGAAATAACCAAGCATCTTTAGCATATACTCCCTGACTTAAATTGTGCCTCTAGACTGGGTGGGAGGTTCCCCTTCATCATGGTATGGTCAAACTGCGGCCTACATTTCCCATACTGCCCAGCCAACCTCAGAATATAATGGTGGATATGTAGGCCATCAGAAGCTGGAGGCCCACTGATTGAATAGGCCTGTCCATCTACCTAAGTCAGGGGTGGCGAACCTGCGGCCCTACAGCTGCTGATGAACTACATCTCCCATAATGCTCTCAGCTAAGTGTCTGGCAGAGGAGTATGGTAAATGTAGTCCTGCAACATCTGGAGGGACGCATTTTCCCCACCCGTGACCTAAGGGGTGTCAAAACATAGATTGTGTATAATAGACCACGCTGAGAAGTCAATGTAACGGCGGGTTGAGATAAATCCCTGTGGAATAGGATCTGACACCAGTTAAATCAGACCATTAGCGTGATCAGTCCCACAAGAACCGTAAATTACAAGCTCTATCCAACTGTTCAAAGGAGATTTATAGTATTTAAAAACAGTGTGTACAGACAGTATCAGCATTTTGTTGTGAGTGCTAAACCAACAGCAACATACAGAATTCTTCCATTTTGTAGATGACATCATAACTTGGTGACCAATGTCAGAAGAAGACATCTCACAGGTCGTTTGAGTGCCCTTAGCATCAAATATTACACACACACACACACACCTTTTTTTTTTTTTTTTAACTCCCCAAAAACAGTTGATATATATTTGCATACATATCTGAAGGTTTTGGCACAAACAAAACACTTGTGTAAGAAAATAGTAAGCTTTTCTTGTTACTTAGTTTCTCAACAATACAAAAAAAAAAAGTAATTGCTTGAAATTTCCATAGGAAAAAAGAATATTGCAGTCGAACAATTTAATTAACAACATCAAGGCTCTACGGACATGGAGCATTGTGAAGCATTGTTGGAATAATTGTTTTAATTAATTTTTTTACATTTTTAAATCACTGATCATTAAACTTCCACAAACAATGCAGATTGACGGCCTCTTTTCACATGGATATAATAACGGCTCACTAACTCATAACCTGACCCTTCCATCCAGATGAGCGCAGGATACTTGAGCTATTGTGAAGACATCCGGGACACGAGGACAGGTGTTGAGACATGTTCTGAGATACTCACATTGGGTGCTAAAATTGGCACTCCGTAACCCAAACATTTTTTTATACTGTGAAATTAAAAGACAATTTGTTGCGAATGTGTCTGTGGTGACTCCGGCTTATGATACAATTTGCATATGAAGCCACAGATGATGTCGTAAGCAAGAGTCGCCACAGACACATTCTTCTTGCAAGGTATGTATTCTCTCGCAATTCTGCCACCACAAAGTATAGAGTGCTTTTTGGTTATATTTTATTTTTTAGGTGATGGATTCAGTTTAAAAATGAACCTTTAGATTTGCAAAAGGAGCAAAGGGGATGTAACGAAATGTATCATTGTACTACAAAGCCTGTTTGCTGCCCATCATTACCATAGAGCAAGAGGAAAGATCAAGGTGAAGAAACAAAAAATAAGGTCAATAGGACTTCCTGGTGTCTCTGCTGGAGTAAGATTTCCCCAAATTGAACATGTCAATGGAATATCAACTCAGGAGTGTTCAATAAAAACAGTGAATTTGCCAACCACTTCACAACTTTCGAGTCTTACTTGTTTTTTGGAATAAAATGGCTTCATTCTTTGGGCGACTGAGCAAGGCGGGGGGGGGGGGGGGGTAGCGGGGCGGTCAAAAAGGATGTACACTTTAACAACTGTATAAGACGTCCAAAATCAGTTACCACACAGAACAGGCAGCCAAAAGGAGATGTGTGCGAGGAAATATCCCAAAGGGAATAAAGGTGGTGACTCACTGCAACCTTGTCGGAAATAACGTACAGTACATATTACTTTAAGCTAGACATTTTCCAAATAGCTATAATACAAATGTACACATGAAATAACCAGAAAAAGTAATTAAAAAAAGAACTAAAATGATAAACAACAATCTGAAACACTGTTGTGGCCGATTGTGGTGGTTGTTGGTTAGTCATGCATGGGCACCAATACACAACAGTGGTGGGGAACTGCCAAGGTACAAAGGGGAGTCAAAGAGGATGAAGAGGTACATAGGATTGAAGCAGATTGTTGTATAATCTGCAATTGGATTTATGATGTGGTTGGGCATGCACTGGAGCCTGAAACAAAGAGGGGGGCATGATTGGCTGGCACCTGCGTTGCAATAAAAACTACATTGAGGATTTGATTAGGAAATCCTTGGTGTGCAAAGAAGGGGTAGTTGTTGGTGCAAACAGGTGTTCCCAAGGTCCGAAAAAAAACAGAAAAAGTAAGAATATGCTCAAAATGAAGATCATGTAAATGACATCAGACAGATAAGGAGCTGTAGGGAGGGAGGGAGGGAGGGGGAAAAATCTGCCAGGATGCTCAAAAACAAATAAAGTCTTCACTGACAAAGAACATATCAGCCTCTATTATTAAATAGGAAATAAAAAAGATGTTATCTGTGTATATGGAATCTTGGAAAGTTTAGATTGCCTGTAATGACATTTACTGCTCACCAATCTCATTGAAGATCAAGTACCATATGTTATAGAATTTTCATCAAATACCGTAAACAAATGGCCACAGCAGTTCTTAACACATGCTATCCATTTGTAATCCTTAATGCCTTAAAATTGCATCAGCTAAAACATAGTATTCGGAATATGAATGAAAGGAATAAGAATGATTTATTAGGTTAGCAGAATTACAAGCAAATACCTGGATTATGTGGGGGGAAAAATGTGTTTTGAATATGTCCAGGCTGCCTCTAGTTTATAACATGTGTGATTAATTCTCCATTGTGCTGGTTTTATCTGCATATGTTGCCAGAAGGTGACATCATAAGAAAGAGACAGTACATACAAATCCAAAACCGGTTTCTCTCCTAGTTTTATCTAATTTGTTAGCAATTTGCTATACCAGTTGCCTTTTTTATACTGTACATTTACTTCCAGTAGTGTTTGCATCAAATAATCCATTTTAAACACACAAATATATTTTAAGGGTGCTTCTATAAGATGCATTACATCACAGTAAATGACATTGGATACCCCAGCATATGTATATTTTTATCATTTCCTCTACTGAGGATTACATGGGAACACTTCCCATCACAACCAACTTTATTGACAAACTTTCTTGACGCTAATGCTAATGTTAGACACAATTAAGCCTGTTATGGATCAGTAAAAAAATATATGCATTTATATTTCAAGAAATCAACATTGTGAGATAAATACCTCCATGGATCGGCATGGGTGTAATCAGGACCCCTTTAACTTCAGTTTTAGGAGAGTCCAGACCATAGCGTCCTCCATCGATCCTCTGTAGTATAGAGTTGGTGTTCGGATCCTGAATGGTGATATTAACCACTGCATTAAAATATTCCATATTGGTGGTATCAGACCCGCTTTGGACTAAAGAACAGGGCAACAGGACAAGTATTGGCAAACAGTTCAGATATCTCAGCCAATGTCTTGGAATCATCTTCAATCGATCCAAATGGAATAATAATAAAAAAAAGCAATTTTTTTTCTTCTTCTTGTGGATTCAATAGAGAATCCTGAAACAATGTGATCCGATCGTTCGATTATTAGAACGTTGAGGCAATAAACCAAATATTGAAGGTTTGGATTTCTTAGCAAGCCAAGGATCAACAGAAATCAGAAAGTAGATCTCGGCATGGATGACGTAAAAGCTGATTTAAGTAATCTGATGTGACGTTTAATGCATCTTCAACGTCCAAGTCCTAGAACTGGAGGCACAGCTCTAGAAAACACACAGGGAATATAAGCCTCTTGCACATCTCGGCTTGTTTATCTGCGGTTTTGGCTTCCTATCCAAAAAAAGCATTTGGCAATGAAGATGTGTAGCTGATCTCCTTGGATTGCAGCAGGAGGTTGGGCACACCTCATTGTCTAAGGGGGTCTTGGAAGAGGTTAGGAGGTACCTGGGTGGAAAGGGCAGAGAGAGTCATCCTCACAAGCTTACCCCCGGGCTACCATGCAGATAGGACAGCACTTAATAGATGGGCTCCTTATACCCTCGATGTCAGGCAGCTGTAGTGCAGTGGTGCATGCAAAGCAGGACTGTGGCCAGTGGGACTTTCCCTATCCGCTTGTGCTCTGTTAGCACTGCAGGGTTAATGACCGTGGCTGTTTCCAGAGGGCCCCGTGCCCTTTGTGGAGTCGCGAAGAAGCAATTCCAAAGTGACGCAAAAATCCTCCAGACGACTGCTGCTGCCGCCGCCGGCGCAAGCAGACTGAAGGCTGAGGCTGGAGTGAGACAGAAAGGAGGAGGGGCACGAGCCGCTCAGGATCCTCCAGTCTCACGCGATTGGCCTCTCGGGGTGGTACGCCCCTCCCCGGACCTGGCAGCCCGCTGTCCGGCGCCTGCGCAGTTAACTCTGAGCTGTCAAAGTGATGGACAATGTGCACTTTCCATACACACAAACAAACAACATTCTAACACTAGGTCTAGAGCGCTGTATGCAGCTTATTAAATACAATGTACAGTATAGGATTTACACCTAGCTACTGGCTAACAGACAGATGGATATGAACACGCATAGTGATAAACAATGTATTCCATAATAAATATACATGTAATTAAAGGTGATGTGTAGCAACTGAAATCTTTGCTTGAAAATAGTTGCCAGCAGTGCTGTATTTGCAGGGACAGTCCCATTTTCAAGGTCCTTTGTGTCAAATTCGTAGCTGTCCAGGGTGCATGTATTACTCTATTGTACAAATCTCCTGCTAAAGCCCCAGTGCCCACCTTTTAACCATTACAGTGCAATATTTGGCTACCTTTTATTAAAAAAGAAAATGCTGGTCATGCTATTGCCACCATCGACTTAACACTGGCCTCAAGTCAGCCCCCCTCTGGGCAGGACAAAATGTGGCCAGGAAAGAAACTGCCCCTTGGGCTGCTCTCTAATCTCTATTATTATGGGGCTTTCACTTTTAAATGCCCTAGTTGGTAACACTTTCCTTTATTAATCTCTCAGGGCTGATCCAAAGGTCATGGATGCCTGGGTGCAGTTTTTTTGTGTGTCTTTTTTGCTATGATACTAACTCTTACCCTTTACAAATGTCCGTTCCAGACATGCCCATTTGATTGGTAGGAGGTAGTACAAACCTTATTTTGAGGTAAAGTGCCGGCACAAACTTTATTATTAGAGTTGGGGGCAGCAACGTTATTAACAGGGTTGGAGGCAGATATTAAATTATCTATATTATATTATTTGAAATAAATATATTTATATATTTGTCCATAATACCATGTCGTGCTTTCATTTATTACAACAGTCATTCTAATGTGTTGAATAGTAATCTTCCAATCTTGCACTCTAATGTAAATAAAATAGCCAATAAAGCTTGCACTCTAATGTAATTCAGTTAGAAACTAAAGACTGCATTCTTATGTAATTCAGATAACCAACACAGCTTGCACTCTAATGCAAATCAGTTAGACAATAAAGATTGCATTCTAATGTAATTCAGATAAACAGTACAGCTTGCACTCTAATGTAACTCAGATAACCAATAAATCTTGCACTCCAACAGAGTGCACACTTTAATATGTAACTGAAATGCATTAGGCAATACACTTTGCACTATAATTTAATTCAGTTAGATAAAGTTTGCACTCTACTTTAATTCAGATAACAAATAAAACATAAACTCTAACTGAATTCCTTTAGAGTGCAAGCTTTATCACCGAACTGAATTACATTAGACACTAAAAGCCATATAGTCCGTGTAAATATAGATGACTGCCTTTTACATATAGAGCCATTTAGTGTGTCCAGGAGAAGGAGAAGTACATAATGCTGTCCCTGGACTACCATAGAGAGCAGCTACAGTGCAGTTTATGGTCTGTGTCAGGGGTCATCTCAGCTCTCAATCTGATGCTAGGAGAGGTACTGGGAGTCTTAACCAGCCAGGATATGGCGGAGTGTGCAGTTACCGAAATGCTTATATTCTGTTGCCTTTTGAGCCATAAATAAGCATTTCAGTAAATATACTTAGGCCCTGAAGTCTACATTCGAGGCTATGGAGCTGAGATTTTGGCTTCAGTCCCACCAGTTCCCCACCTCCAGTAACGCCACTTCCCTAGGTGCCTTGCCTCTTTGCTGCTATGTCCAAGGCTCCCTGGCACCTAGGTGTGGTGCACCCTTTACACCCGCCCAGGATCAGCCCCGATCTGTCAGCAAATATGTCTTGCATGTCTTTGTGTGTCCATCTCTGATGATATCAGGTGCGCTGATGAAGAGGCACAAAGGGCACCAAAATTGTTGTTGCTCCCCGGGCCAGCAGTTGCCATCCCAGCCTGGCATTGCATGTAAACCACCAGGTGCCTTTCTGAACAGGACACAAATGAAGGCAATACTGGACATTTGCATTGCTTTCTATGACAGGAGTCCGTGATGTTTTTTTCAATATTTTGAAAACCATTATTTTAGTCGCTATAGGTTTCTTGGGAAAAACAAATCTAGATCCTAAATTGTCTGGCTTATTACTTTTGTTTATTGCAGGGGTCGGTAACCTATGGTCCATATGACGGCTCTGGCCCGTCAGCCAATTTTATCCGACACGCAGTCCCTGAGCCATATATGGCATCTACACGTCTGTCCATCCGAGCTCTACCTCTATCCCGCTTCAATGCGACAATTCACCATCACTTTCTCTGGCGTCAGGGAATGCACAGACATGTACATGCGCAGTAGCGCTGCTCATTTGAGTGATGCAATGCAGTAGAGTATTAGTCGGTTTTTGTGACCAGACATACAATGACTAGCATGTCAAAGTAAAAAAAAATATAGGTATGATCATCATTGTCTCATATTGTATAAACTATTTAGTAAAGTAGTTTTGATTACTCGTTAAAGAGCCAGTTTCGCCTAGTTTATTTTCTTTTGTACACGTGTTTAATGTATGTGAAATATACTATATTATTTTAAGCCAATTGACTGTCCTCCTGTAGTTTTACATTGAAAATAATTTCATGTCTTGGAGAGGTTACTATAGCTACAGAAATAACTATCGCAATTTATTTGCAGTGTTTTGACGATAGAAAGAATTGGGGGAAATAACTGATGACATATGGGTTTTTTAGCTTTACTTTACATTTTGCCGCATTCCAGAAAAATATTTTTCTGGACACTGTAGGCGGGAGAGCCCCTTAAAAAGGACCTTACTGTGTCCCATCCCTTTGTTAAGCTCTTAAAAATATTTGTGGTGTCTCTTACTAAGGAGGAGTTGTTACCAAACCAACTAAGTGTGCTGGGTTTGGTGAGATATTCTGAATTAGGACCCGTATCCCACCTCCCAATGATGCACCTTGCAGGACACCAGAGATACTCTGTTTAAAAAGCAGACATTTTTCTGAGGTCACAGCACCTCCCCATGGGCTCTTTCCATGTAGTGATGTCATCGCACTTGTAAAAGGAAGTCGCCCAACCCCTTTTGAAAAGTGGCGGATAATCTTCTCCAAATTCACTTTGGCACAGGCGCTATTTACCTGCAGATGACAGTGCCGGGTTTTTAAAAAAAAGGCACAATCGCCATGCTACATTCAAAATGGAGGTTGCGCATTTTTTTCTACCTTCCCAGATGTTTTGAAACTACATATCCCATGACGTGCAGTTAGGGCTGCCACCTTTTCTTCAGAAAAATACCGGCCTTGGTACTGTCTCCATAGACTTAACATTGGCCCGATGCCAATTTTTTACCGGCCTGCCGGTAAAATACTGGCCAGGTGACAACCCTACGTGCAGTCAGTCCAAAGAGCTTCAACCAACACCACTCTCAGCCAGCCTGCAGCAGCAGAATTCCACTTCCTGCAGCCTAGTCACATGCTTTGAACAAAATATAATTAAATCTTTTGCTTGTAGAATAGCAATCAGAGATTTAGCAATTATCACTGTGCATTCCGTCAGAATTGTACATTTTATAAAAGTTAAATTGTTTCCTAATAAACCTACACAATCAACAATTTTTATGGCGCTTTGAAAAATGAATATTTTGGTTTTTCAATACAATAGTAAGAATAACTTGCCCCCCCCCCCCCTTATCTTTCTTTGCCTATTTTAGAACCTTCTTATTCTTTGTCTATCCCTAGTGTTGAAACAAGTCGAATCTGAAGAATGTAGGTCAGTCAGACATGTCTGACACAGCCTAAGGGAGTCCTGTGCGGGACTAAATTATTGCTGTTTAGCACACAGAGAAAAAAACAGGAGGGGAATAGAAGTAAAACATAGGTAGCTCAAGTTCTGAAAATAACCTGACACATATCTTAACATTTCCCTAGGGAAATACACACTCTATAATTGCACTCAATGTAACATGTGACTTCATTCCAGTTTCCAAACCTGTCACCTTTCCCCGCGACTGACTGTTACCCTTGAAAGCAGGAGACAGCCTTATCTGTCCCAATAAGTACAAGCCAATCTTGAGTAAAACTTGAATATCTGATATGACAATACCCCAAAGGCAATCTGCTTTAAAACATAGGTGAATTTAAAAATAAATCATAGAAAGCCCCTGCTACCCATTTATTTAAAAAAAAAATATATATATATATATATATTTTTTTAATTGCATGCTGTGTCTTCTCTCAAAAGTTACAAAATTACAAAAGAATGTAACTTGTAGTTGTGGCAAAGACAAAAAACATTTGCAGTATATGACATCACCTGTGGCTTGATATGCAAATGACCCATTTCCCTTTGAAAAGCAGTTCATTTGCATATGAAGACACAGGTGATGTCTTAAGGAGGAGACACATTTAAAGCCCATTTTTTCTCCTAATTTAGGTATTTGCTTGTAATTATTGTCATTATTGTCATTATTTTAAATAACACAATGATCTTTTTCAATATTTTTTTTTTCTCTACATTTACAGTAAAACAATGTTTAGGTGATACAGTCCTTTTAAGGAGAGTATAGTCCCTCTTTGGGTAGTGGTAGTAAGTTCACCTATAAGAAAAGGGGCACACCTGTGAGCTGGCAGGTAGTGAGACTTTACACATAGTGTCTTTCATATTAACCCCTTTCACAGACTGTCTAAATGATTTACATGTATGTTACATTGAGTTTAAATTTAATCAATGAAGAGAAAGAAAAATAAAGCATAATTAAATCTAGAGAGTTTTCAGATGAATCACATTTGATTTTGTACTCAAGCTTGCAAATCCCTCCCTAGTGTAGTCATACAAATCTCTTTACTTTACTTTTCATGTACTCTGACATTTAACAGGAATGTCATTACAAGAAGTAGCTACAGGCTCTGAAAACAACTTATCAAACACAGAAAACAGATACTGTCTAGTGGGAGAAAGTTTAACACACACTGCTAGCAAATCATTAAGCCCTTTATGGCACATGACTTTTTACATCCTGTGTCTTTAAGGCCATCAGAGGCGATCAGCAATTGCCTCCGTCGATCAGATGGTGTTGCCACGATGCCTCTTTCCGGAGGCATTAGACAGCCCTGAAAATCTTGTACGCGCCATACTGGAAAGGCAGCTGCCTCTCCAATATGGGCTCTGCCCTGTTGTGGACAATGGCTTCAGAATAGGTAACTCACTACATCGGTCGTTCAGTTGTAGTTACTAGACTGCCGCTAGCAATGTTACAACTGAAAAACAAAGCCATAGTTAGGGTTAGTGTTACAGTTAGAGTTAGGGCAGTGCTGAGCCTAGAGTCACACCTGGCTGCAGGTTTATTTTGGGTGCCCCTCAAGTGGACATGTAAACCTGACTTACAGCTTGTAAACCTGCCACTCACACATTCTGCCACTCGCTCAGACACACTCATGCAATCCTGCCACTCACACATTCTGCCACTCGCTCAGACACACACATGCAATCCTGCCACTCACACATTCTGCCACTCGCTCAGACACACTCATGCAATCCTGCCACATTCACATTCTGCCACTCGCTCAGATACACTCATGCAATCCTGCCTATTTCACATTTTGCCACTCGCTCAGACACACTCATGCAATCCTGTCACATTCACATTCTGCCACTCACTCAGACACACACATGCAATCCTGCCACTTTCACATTCTGCCACTCGCTCAGATACACTCATGCAATCCTGCCTATTTCACATTTTGCCACTCGCTCAGACACACTCCTGCAATCCTGTCACATTCACATTCTGCCACTCACTCAGACACACACATGCAATCCTGCCACTTTCACATTCTGCCACTCGCTCAGACACACAAATGCAATCCTGCCACTTTCACATTCTGGCACTCGCTCAGACACACACATGCAACCCTACCACTTTCACATTCTGCTACTCGCACAGACACACTCATGCAATCCTGCCACTTTCACATTCTGCCACTCACTCAGACACACACATGCAATCCTGCCACTTTCACATTCTGCCACTCACTCAGACACACACATGCAATCCTGCCATTTTCACATTCTGGCACTCGCTCAGACACACACATGCAACCCTACCACTTTCACATTCTGCTACTCGCACAGACACACACATGCAATCCTGCCACTTTCACATTCTGCCACTCACTCAGACACACACATGCAATCCTGCCACATTCACATTCTGCCACTCACTCAGACACACACATGCAATCCTGCCCCATGTCGGTCTTTTCCTCTCCTGCACGTCAGTCTGTCTCTCTCCTCTCCCTTCCCATGTCTGTTCACTCTCTCCTCTCAATTTCATCTTACATGAATAAAGCTCACAGTTATATAGTTGTGTCTTTTTCAACATTTGAGGCAATTTTCATACTTGGGTCATACCAGGGACAGGCAAAGTGTCTGTGGCAAGGTCTAGGATGTTCTTGGACGGTCCACAGAACATACCTTGTCTGTTACAAGGTTGGTGCCTAAACCTGGGTTAAACCATTATCTTTCGAGAGGTAGGGTTGCCACCTGGCCGGTATTTTACCGGCAGGCCGGTAAAAAACTGGCATCAGGCCAATGTTAAGTCTATGGAGACAGTACCAAGGCAGGTATTTTTTTTGAAGAAAAGGTGGCAACCCTATCGAGAGGGGGAAAATGTTTATATCGGGGGATATATAAACTGTTTTCATACAGTCCCCTCCCCTTCTCTCAGCTCCGCAATCTTTCTTGAAGTGGCTCCGCCTATTTTCACAACTATTCCTGTCTTCTAACGCTAGGGACCACCCCTTTCCTGCCCCCATTGGACGTGACAGAACATGATTTGAGGGTCAGTGTTCCTTTTTACGCCAACTGTCCGTTCAGTTCCGATATAGACACATAACACCCCAATAACAACTCAATAAACTCTATTACAATGTGCAATACTGGCTGCATTGTGATAACTAAGCATATTCCAGGAAAGGTCAGACTTTGTATGGCTGGTTTCAAAAAATTCTGGATACTTCTCAAAAGGAGGAACTCAAAGGAGGAAACAAAATCTGCAAAAATATAGGTTTTAATGTCAGCACAATCTGGTCCCCACTAATACCACTTCCACCAGAGATTGCTCTAACACTACACAGCTGTAAATGTTTATAGCCCAGTTCACAGGGCCTGTCTCTTACTGCCCTATATAATCCTAGCGATCACTATGTTTTATGTTTCCTCCAGTTACTAGATACCTAGAAATGTGTTGTGTCTTTTGCCCGGAGGCTTTTGGTTTGAGAATTCTGCTTATTTTCCATCTGTTCCAAAAAAAAAAAAAATCAATATTTTAATTTCCATTGTGAAGACTCTGATAACACTCAAGAACTTACCGTCATTAATCTGCCAGGCCTTGCCGATGTTCCCTTTTTTGTATGTCTTTCAAAGTAAGAAAGGGTACGATGTCACCTAAACATTTTTATACTGTAACTGCAAAAATAAATCAAAATATATCTATACATTGTGTTGGCAAAACTACAAGCAAATGCCAAAATTAAGAGAGACATTTGTTTTAAATGTGTTTGTAGAGACTCCTGTTTATGACACATTAGTTTATAGCTTGGTATGCAAATGACACATTTCACATTTAAAGTAGCTAATTTGCATATGAAGCCGGGTGATGTCATAGGGCGACAGCGCAGACAGATTTAAAGGGTTTCCTTTTAATTTAGGCATTTTCTGGCAATTCTGCAAATACAATGTATAGATCATTTTCAAGCATTTTTTATTCTCTACATTCACTGTATAAAATGTATTGGGTTATAATTTTCTGTATATATTCATATACAGTGAGTTGTTTGACTTGTGAACTGTACCCTATAATAAGTTAAATGCACATTTTGTGTGAAAAAAACTATAATATATACTATAAGATACTATATACTATACTATTTGCACTTATAATAACCTACAGTGTGCAAAAATATAGTATAGCGCACATGTAAAGTACTATGAGAAGAACATATATTTTCAAAAAATGTTCTCTGCAGAGATGAATATCTCAGAGAGAGAGAAAAAATGAACAGACATTTATAGTGTAGTAGGTAAAATAAAATAAAAGGAGAGATTTAGAATCTGGAGAGCGCTCCCTGTTCTGGGTGCATAAACATGTAATAAAATAAAATATATTCTTAGATATAGAAACACTTTGTTCACAAATTGTAAACATGTATCGGTAAAACCCTTCTATATCCGCCGGCTGTGTTGGCCACGCCCACTCACGACATCAGTACACATTACGTGTTTCACCTGAGAGCTTCATAGACTTGCACTTGGATAGAGCCACATTCTCCTACTTATCCAAAATCTCTGGTTTGTCAGTGCCAAACAGACTGTTTCTTACAGGTGCCTCACTTTGCCTACAGAGGAGGGATCATTTTACGCAAACTGAGTCTCATGTTTATAATGTGTTTTATAATTCTTAATATGTTTATTCTTTGTGCAGCTTCAAGCCTCAAGCAGTAAGTCAGCAAACCACCTCATATTGAGAAGTTCCATTAAGAATGAAACAGCTGATCTGCCTTCTGTATCTGTGTCCTGAGCTGTGTTTAAAAGTTGTATTTTACAGTGCATATGCTCCGAGGGGTCCATGTTTAAAATGGATTAAGAGGTGATCATTGTCGACTGGATCTGCAAATGCCTACCCAGAATCCCCTGCAGTGGTGGTAGCACTGTCAATGTGTGATTCTGTGGGAAAAGCAAGTATTTTGGCTTGTCTGGTTTGTGTTGATTTGTGTTTGATAAGTTTTAACATCACCATTAACCTACCATTAATTAAATGGTATGTTATCTCTTCCTATCACAATAGATGTCCTACACTATAGTTTTGATTTTCGTTTACACTGTGGGAGGATTGGGTTTATTCTTTGTGTGTGCCACACCTGTGGGTATACACATGACAAAAGTGTAATCTTTTAATTTATGCATGTGCTTGTAATTCTGCCAAACCCAAAATATACAGATTATTTTTTATATTATTTTCCCTCTACATTCCCAGTATAAACCACGTTTGGGTTACAGAATCACTTTAACACTGGCTATGCTTGCATAGCATTAATAGTACCTTTAGGTTTTGCTGAGATAGTACACAGTACTATAATTAATTCTACCCCACAAGCGTTAATTTCATCTCACCAGTTTAGCTATACATTGCACCAGGTTTGTTCATGTAAATTTAACTACCCCTGGTCTTTAAACTATGCCTATTAATACTAAGGAGTAACCAATACCAATTTGTGTAATAGGAGTATTTCATTTCACAACTGAATATACAGCACCATCTAGTGGTAAAAAACTAAATTACTCACACCCAACCAATACTTTTATGATACACCATTCATCCTAACAATCTAAGATTTATACAGTGAATTATATTTATCTAAAGGGTAATTGTCAGATTTGTGCTTAAATGTTAATTACATACTTCATCAGAGTCTAAGCGTGACTGTTAATAGCCGGGGCTCGAGGCGGCAGTCACCAGCCACGTGACAAATAGTCATGAGCACCAAGACATCCAATCAGATGCCATCAAATTACAGAACCCGCTATAAAAGACAGCCTTCGTCAACAGTGAGTACTCAGTTATTTTGGTGATCAGTTCTAGTGTACTTACTTGGCATCACTGTATTCCTCAACTCGGATCCTGGTATGCAGAGGCGGCTCTAGACTTTGTGAGGCCTTAGGCGAAAGTCGAACATGAGGCCCTCACGGACACACATTATTAAATAAAATATATGCAAGTGATAATAAAAATGAACTGTAGAAATAGCATATTTCAAGATCAGACTCAAATCCCAGCTTCTAGAAATGAACAGCTCCTAGAATTGTATTTGTCTCATAATTATTCTACAAACATCTATAAACATTTGGTATAGATAAAATTGTGTGCGGCTGACTAACTCACATTGTTATTGCTGTGTCCTAAATGTGAACACTAACACATATCACACAGTCATTCATAGACACACTCAGTGAGCACACACTGACTCACAGACAGACTCAGTCAGCACACAATCACACTCAGCCAGCACACACTCACAGATACACTCAGCCAGCACACACTGACTCACAGACACACTCAGAAAGCACACAATCACACACTAACAGAAACACTCAGCCAGAAGGAAAGGTGCTCAATGTTGAAAGTGGTCTCACAGACCACGTTGTGCTAGAAGATTGGCACTTTGTTCTTCCTCACAGCACCTGATGCACTGTGATTTAGCCATTCAATATGCCAGGATTTTGCCCCTTAATATGCCAGGATTTTGCCACTCTATGCCAGGATTGTGCCACTCAATCTGCCAGGATTTTGCCCCTCAATATGCCAGAATTTTGCCACTCTATGCCAGGATTTTGCCCCTTAATATGACAGGAATTTGCCACTCTGTGGCAGGATTTTGCCCCTCATTATGCCACAATTTTGCCCCTCACAAATCCTAGAATTTTGCCTCTCAATATGCCACTATTTTGCCCCTCACAATGCCAGGATTTAGCCTCTCAATATGCCAGGATTTTGCCACTCTGTGCCAGGATTTTGCCCCTCACAATGCCAGAATTTTGCCCCTCATTATGCCAGGATATTGCCCCTCACAATGCCAGGATTTAGCCTCTCACTATGCCAGGATTTTGCCCCACACTATGCCAGGATTTTGCCCCTCACCTCATTATGCCAGGATTTTGCCCCACACTGTGCCAATATTTAGCCACTCATTATGCCAGGCTTTGCTCGTTTGTGCCACCCTCCTCCCCCCTTCCCTAGTACTTACCTCCATGCTGCTCTCCATTGTTTCCTACGTGCATCTTCTCTCCTGCACTGAGGAAGGAAGTTCCGGTCGCGTATTTTTTTTTTTTTTTTTTAAAGTTATTGAAGCTGCGCGGGTTCAATAAAGTTTAAAAAAAAAAACGCGATCGGAGCTTCCTTCCTCCGTGCAGGAGAGAAGATGCACGGAGGAAACGTCCCAGGTTAGTGTTACAGGGAGCTTAACGGCATCGTTAATCTCCCTGTTACATCAAAGGTAATAAGGTGAGTTAGGCAGCCGCGAGGCCCCCGTGAGTGCGAGGCCTTAGGCGGCTGCCTAACTCGCCTAATTGGAGAGCTGCCTCTGCTGGTATGGATCTTTGGACCGGATCCGCATCTTGGGCAGAATCACAGAATTCATTCTTAATAGGTAGTAGACATGTGAAACATTTCTGCATGTAATGCTATTGGATTTCTATAAACCGAAATAGAGTCCCCATTCATATGAATAGGTCAATAGTATTCTATAAGCCGAACATCTTTAAACCGAACGACGTTCGGTTTATAGAATACATGTAATGCTATTGCTGTTCTATAAGCCGAAAGTCTATAAACCGAACTTTCGGCTTATAGAACAGCAGTAGCAATAGTTACTATGGCGTTCAGTTGATGGCCAACTAGTATTAAGTGGCCTAACGTGTGCCAATAAATATTACACAATCAGCAGCAGCCTGTATCGCTGACATGAGGCATGTCTTACATAAAATTTGGTCCCTAAAACCTGCATGTCACAGAAATCAGACTCCACGAGGCTGCATTTTCCAATCTTCCATTAGCCACTGTTGCCTTGTCTCCTTCATGATCTTAAGCTACAGGCGTGGTACCTGGAATGGTCTTCTGCTGGTTGTAGTTGGACCAAAAGACAGTGACTATTGCAGTCTTTGCAGCTTTTCACTGTTTTGTTAACCAGCAGGTTAACCGAGTGAACTGGCCAATGAGTGTATATCGCGGGTGACACTGTCATCAAATATGGGAATGAAATTAGAATCTTACCTGATTCCCAGATGTCTTCATTGTGGTGAGTGTGGAAATTCTCACCGAGCCATTCTAGAATCCCAAGGGGACTGAGCATTGTGGGAACACACAGCCATAGGGAACGCACAGCCATAGGGAACACACAGCCACAGGGAACACACAGCCATAGGGAACACACAGCCACAGGGAACACACAGCCATAGGGAACACACAGCCATAGGGAACGCACAGCCATAGGGAACGCACAGCCATAGAGGTAGATTTCATCTTTATGCTATTGGCAAACAAACACTTTCTGAGAGAAGCTTTGAATGCAAATATCTTTATTGTATTTCATTAACCAGATTTTATTTGTAAAAGCATTTTATGCACTTATAGAATACGCTATATGCATCCACAGTGCACTTCTGGGTTGCATTATAGAAACATAGAAACATAGAATGTGTCGGCAGATAAGAACCATTCGGTCCATCTAGTCTGCCCAATTTTTTTTGAGTACTTTTATTAGTCCCCCGTTCCCGGTCTTATAGCTAGGATAGCCTTGTGTCTATCCCACGCATGCTTAAAATCCTTGACTGTGTTTACCTCTACCACTTATGTAAATCCTAAACTAAAGCCCAGTATTAAGGAAGGTGTGCATGATGTAATTGGAACTGATGTGGAGACACTGTGGGTGGAGATTAGCTTAGACGCTAAAAAGAATCGCACATTACTTGTAGGTGTATGCTACAAACCACCAAATATTAGCATTGATGGAGAAGATCAGCTTTTATTACAAATTGAAAAGGCTGCAAATCTGAATGAAGTTCTAATCATGGGAGATTTTAATTACCCAAATATAGATTGGAATTGTGGCACAACTAGTTCTGCTAAGGGCAGCAAGTTTCTGAACCTGCTTAATAATACATTTATGGCACAATTAGTAGACACCCCAACTAGAATGGATGCCTGTCTGGATTTAGTAATAACAAACAATGAGCAGCTTATCTCAAACATCAAAGTAAGAGAACACTTGGGGAATAGTGACCATAACATGGTTTCGTTTGAGATTAATGCAAAAATGCAAATTGGTAACTACGCCACCAAAACACTTAATTTTAGAAGGACCAACTTTGATGGACTAAGGGCATCAATGGAACATTTAGACTGGGAACGATTGTTTTCTGGACTAAACACAGAAGACAAGTGGAATGCCTTTAAGCACACATTACAAAAGTACACATCCCAATATATACCTTTGGGAAACAAATACAAAAGACACAAATCAAAACCAATGTGGCTTACCGGTACCGTGAAACAGGAAATGCAAAACAAGAAAATGGCATTCAAACATTATAAAAGCAAGGGATCAACATTATCATTTATAAAACACAAAGATGCCAACAAAGCCTGCAAAAAGGCAATTAAAATGGCTAAATTGAAAAATGAGAAAAGGATTGCTAAGGAGAGTAAAATTAACCCCACAATTTTTTATAGGTATATAAATGGAAAAAAGCTAAAGAGGGAAAATGTTGGGCCCTTGTTATCCCAAATGGGAAGTTTGGTAATTGAGGACAGAGAAAAAGCAGACATTTTAAATACTTTTTTTTCTTCTGTTTATACTAAGGAAGAACAGATGGATGAGCCCCTGCTACCGGAAGTTACGGAACAGTCACCACAAACATGGGATTGGCTGACACAGGAAAAAGTGTTTATGCAATTAAACTCTGTTAAGATAGACAAGGCCCCAGGGCCAGATGGTATACACCCAAGGGTCCTTAGAGAGTTAAGACCAATATTTATGATCTTTAGGGATTCGTTCAGTTCAGGTATAGTGCCAACAGACTGGCGAAAGGCGGATGTCATTCCAATATTTAAAAAGGGATCAAAATCTCTGCCTGGTAATTATAGGCCAGTGAGCTTGTCATCTGTAGTGGGGAAATTATTTGAAGGATTGCTAAAGGTGTACACTCAAGAATACATCTTGAATCAGAATATAATTAGTAAAAGTCAACATGGTTTTGTGAAAGACAGATCTTGTCAAACAAACGTAATAACATTCTATGAAGAGGTCAGTAAAAATATAGATCTAGGTGTGGCAGTTGATGTGATCTATTTGGATTTTGCTAAAGCATTTGATACAGTTCCACACAAAAGGTTACTCTACAAATTGAGAGAAATAGGATTGGGGGCAAATGTATGTATTTGGATTGAAAATTGGCTAAAAGATAGAACACAGAGGGTTGTTGTAAATGGTAAAGCTTCAAATTGGACCAGGGTAGTGAGCGGAGTACCTCAGGGGTCTGTTTTGGGACCTCTTCTTTTTAATCTGTTTATTAATGATCTCCCACGTTGTGCTGAGTGCCATGTCTCAGTGTTTGCTGATGACACAAAATTAGGTAAGGTAATAAAGACTAATCTTGATGTTTTTTCTTTACAGGAAGATTTGGACAGAGTGGGGAACTGGGCAAGAAAGTGGCAAATGAGGTTCAATATAGACAAATGTAAAGTTATGCATTATGGGAAAAATAATAACAAAGCAACATATACGTTAAATGGTATTTCCCTGGGAAAAACTACTAACGAAAAGGATTTAGGAATCATTGTAGATAACAAACTTGGCAACAGTGCCCAATGCCAGTCAGCAGCTGCAAGGGCCAATAAGATATTGGCATGTATAAAACGAGGTATAGATTCACGGGAGGAGGACATCATCTTGCCTCTTTACAAATCAATGGTAAGACCTCACCTTGAATATGCAGTACAATTCTGGGCACCAGTCCTTAAAAAGGATATTAAGGAACTAGAAAAAGTGCAAAGGAGAGCTACAAAATTAATAAGGGGATTGGAGGATCTTAGTTATGAAGAGAGACTTACAAAATTGCATTTATTTACTTTAGAAAAAAGGCGTCTTAGAGGGGATATGATAACATTATGTAAATATGTGCAGGGCCAATATAAGGAGCTCTCCAGGGACCTGTTCATTAATAGAAATGTACAAAGAACAAGAGGTCACCCCCTGAGACTGGAAGAGCAAAGATTTCATAGGCAGCAAAGGAAGGGATTCTTTACAGTAAGGACAATAAAATTATGGAACTCACTGCCAAGAGAGGTAGTGCTATCATCCACAATAGATGCATTTAAAAATGGTCTGGATGTTTTTTTTAGAAAAGCAGAACATACAGGGGTATTAATAATAGAATAAGCATTAATAATAGAGCTTTTTGATCCAAGGAGAAATCTGATTGCCCTTTTGGAGTCAAGAAGGAATTTTTTTCCCCCTAGGAGGCAACATTCGAAAAAGCTTCCTTAGGGTTTTTTTTTGCCTTCTTTTGGATCAAAACGCTGGAATGATAGGTAGAAGGGTTGAACTTGATGGACTTGTGTCTTTTTTCAACCTAAATTACTATGTTACTATGTTACTTCTGCTGGAAGGCTATTCCATAAATCGATACATTGGTTTAACACCCTTCAGATGATGGACATATCAGGAAAATAACAGGATTCCACCTCTTAAGGATGTTCCTGATATGTCCTCGCATCAGCCCCATTGGCTCCCCCGCGATGAGCTGCAGTGCAGACCCCACTGCAGGGACCTGCAGCAGGATCGCCATTTGGAGTGGCCTCAGACTGGGCACATTTCCGTGACATCACAAGTGTTTGTGCAGGGACCTAGGTGGTCCATTTAGACCGGGATCAGGTCTCTGCCACTGTATCGGAACCAGGAACATTAAAATCGCCACTTTGCTACTTTCGGCCATGAAGTGGTTAAAAAAGTGCAAAAATGTGCTTAAAAAGTAGCAGAAAATCACAGCTCCTGTGACTTTTTGCTGCACACGAGAGGCAGTGCCATCTAACTTATCTCCTGTATGTTGTCAATGTGTTTAATATACGAGATCCGCACTTATTTTTTTACTTTAAACCAGTTTATCGTTCTCCTGTAGAATTACAGTGAAAAATAATTTCCCAGAGGCCTCTACATTCAGTGACGTCCAATAAGCAGGGCTTGGAGAGGTAGGCAGGTCTGTTGCTCTAGTAACAGCGATTCTTGTAAATTTCATATGCCCTTTTTAGGCGTCTGAGATTGTGGAGAAAAAATAGTTTTTTCTTTTTCTTTCTTCTTTATTAGACAAGATGCTGTACTATTCGGACACTGTATGTGGAAGCGTTCCTTAAAAGGGACCGTATCACCTAAACATTGTTTTTGCTGTGCATGTAGAGAATAACAAATGATTGAAAATGATCTATACATTGCGTTAGCAGCATTGCAAGAAAATGACTAAATTAGGAGAAAAATGTGTTTTAAATGTGTCTGCAGAGTCCTCTGCTTATGACATCACCTGTGGCACTGTATGCAAATTAAGCCCCTAGTGATGTCATAAACAGGAGACATATTTAAAACACATTTTTCTCCTAATTTTCTGTGCAATCTTGCTACAATGTTTCTTAGGTGTGCTCCTCTCTTTAGTGTCCCGATTCACTTTTGATAACACAATGTATGGATCATTTTCAATTATTTTTATTCTCTCCATTTACAGTCCAAGCTCTGTGTTGGTGATACAGTCCCTTCTAGTGATGTTTGGTCCAAGTGAAGAGCACTTTGCTATATCACAGGTATTCAGACATAGGCTTCTTTTGAAACATTACAATTTAGAACACATGTATGCACAAAACATTGCCTTTAATATAAGATTTATTTGTTGCGAGCTTTTTATTAGACCTTTAAAAAGTAAAAAAAAAAAAAAAAGTTTAATATCAGTATTCAATTATAGTAGAATAAATTCCTCAATAACATCATAATAAAGTCTGGCAAATGAAAATAAAGTCAATCTGCTTAATAAATAAATAGTTCCTTGAACATGCTGGGACTGCATTTTAACCCCTTAATATCTGGAGCATGTTACAGATTAGACTGTTTAACGGACAATCAACAGAAAACCTTTAAAAAAATAACTTAAGGACATTATACATACACTTTAAAAAAAAAAAAAAACTTATCAAAATGAATCCAGAAAGACTTTGCCAAAGACACAGAAAATGTTGAACCTATAACATTGATTCAGAAACACAAGAGTGAGCGTTTTATAAAAAAAACGGGAAAACAAGGAAAAAATCCAATAGAAAAATATACGTATGTATACTAATATATATTTATATGTAAAGATATATTATATTAGAAAAGAACAAACATTGGCATTTGTTTAGCATAATACATGTTTCATTATTTCAGTCTTAGTAAGTGAAGTTGATATGCAATCCCATCACACTTAGCCAGTCTGTCATTGGTTGATATCTACTGGGATTCCGGTGCTTGTTTTTGCTTTACAAAGCTGGCTTTGCATTCAGTAACGGCTTAGATGGTGATGAGCTATGTGTCCAGGATGAGGTCTGGCCGAATGCTCCTCTTGCCCTGACTGGGAGTCACTGTGATATAAGTTAAAAGAAAGATTGTTTTCTTTTGAAGCTCAATTGTTTGAGGTTCCACTGTCCATTGAATAAGCAGGATCTACGGTAGTGGTTCGTACAATGCTGGGACATATCTTCTACATTTGAAAAGATCAGATCACCTTGACAAAGGCACCGTTATCATTAAAGATGTCAACATACGTGAATGTATCCACATCTAGAAAAGAAACAAGGCAAAATGTCTACACAAGAACAGTGAATGGCCATAGACCATCGCCAAGGCCAGTAAATGTCTACCATGAACCGTGTTGGTGTCTACACCGAAGTTCACCTGTGCTCAAGAAGGGATAGTTAGCCTGTCAGGGAAATCTTACAACTGGAGATACATAAATGCACTGTATGTGTAAAAAAAATACTGAATAGCACATTCTGTAGAATGCTGGCATACCTAAAAACCCCATTACAATGCAATAATTGGAAGTTGAATGGTAAAACCAACATTAGATCATTAGATCGAAACATATCCCCAATCAATTGTACACTCCATTCCTTCCAGCCTTTTTAAAACAATGAATGAGATCAATGTCACCCTCTGCTGGTAGCATTTTAAAACTGCATTTTATTTTTTAAATGGGAGATTTCAATTTAAATGTAATTGAGTGGTCTGCTCTCTCCACATCACTCACTTCCTATGATGTTCTGTTGTGAACTATGACTCACATGATGCGTACTTTGAAATGTGCTCTGCAGAAGCTGGAGAGGTCATCTTGATCTTTATCAGTGGATGATCCAAAGTTTTAAGTACCTATATTCATAAAGACGGTGCAGTCAAAACTAATGCTTTTAACAATCACTGAAATTCATTCATCATAAAAAAAAATGGTCTATGACCTGACGCGTTTCACAACTATGTATGGTTATTTGGATAAGTCAGAAATGTTACCCAACAGTATATTTTTGTTATAAAATTAATTGAAAAACTGTTGAGCAGATAGTGTCCCTTTCTGTTAATGCATTTCAACAGATTTTTAACCAACAAATATGTTGTCAAAAATGGTTTGTGTTCTCACACCTAGATATAAGTGGGTAAGGCTGTCAGATTACTAATGTGGCTTTAGGATTAATTTATTATACACAGAATTATAATGGATCTGTGGAATACAGGACAAATATGACACATCCTAATACTATGTCGTATACAGACCACCCTCAGGACTCAAGCACTGATACAAGTTGTGATACAGCTCCGTGCCAAACACATTTTGATAGATAGTTTCCTTTAAAACCTTAGATATAGATATTGCATTCCCAGTGGTTTAGTGGCATGCCTGCTAAAACAGAGGCTAATCAATTAAAATGTTTTGTTCATTCACGATCATGATCCCCTTAAATTCCTTTCAGGTCTGAATTCCAACACCATAGCAAATACAATCATCCCAGAGCTGTACACCTCCAAACCTGAACTTCTCCATAGAAACTATGTTAGATGACCACTGTGCTGTTTTTGTTTGGATAATATTATTGACACCATGACTATTGATTTGTCATGTATATTTGTAAATTTGTCCTGCACAACATTTTAAAATCTGGTTGCCCTTATAATTTTGGTTAATGGTAAACATGATTGTTCAGAATATTTGACTATTATTTTGCTTTCAATCATATAATATCTATCATCGTCCATTTTCTCTCTTCACCCCGATATATGCTCTTTGGCAGTGTAAGCAGAAGTCCAAAATATCTCTCCCTCTCTCAACTAGTCTGTGGAATTGTAGGAGTTTTCTAAATGCTTTCGGAACATTCTGTGCACTGTTTATCTTTCCAGAGAGGTTAAAGAAGGCAAGAATATGCTGTGGCGGGAGTGTAGGAGACCTCCTTCCAGAAACACTGTCCTCAGTTTTCATTGGAGAAGAAGGAGGCGTGGTTGAGTCCGGGAATTCCGCATCCACCAGGGGGCGTGTAGCTATCCCCCTCCGAGTGTTCTGATAGCTCCCCGTATTCACTGTTGTAAAATGTCTGGCCTCCACTATAAGATGGATATGACGGGTGACTTCTGTGGAGAGGGGAGGAGCATCCTGGGGTAATTTCCTTATTTCTACGAGAATCATTATTGCTAAATAAAGCAAAAACAAAGTCTATCATGATTATATTATAATAACAAAATATTCAACCAGGTGTCAAAATGAATTAAACCCTTAAAAGCTTTTTTGGGGGGGATTTTTTGTTACGTGTGAGTTTCACTGTAATTTCTCTCTTTCTCATTGCGTGTACGCATACAAACTCATGGCTTTCATTTGATGCCATATTCCTATGTTTACTTTAATTGTTCTACACTTTTCTGTACAATTCTCCAACTAAAATCTGGAGAAATCTGGGAGGTTCGGTCATTTAGGAGTAAGCTGAAGCCATATAATTTCGCTGTCCGACCCCCGAACCGAATGTGGCCGAAAGCTGGCTCAAAGTCAGCAGAAATTGCCTATTTCGCGCAGAAATCGACCATATTGGGTAGCCGAATTTCTCTGCAGTTCGGCTTTGTGCTCCGATCTGGCAGGACTTCGTCCCAAATTGGCGCATATTGAGTAGACCTGATTTTTTAAAAAAATCTGCACAAACTCCCAGTAACATCAAGCGCTAATCACATCATTATATCTGTACCTGAAATCATCCTCTGTTCTATGTCCATTTTCTATCCTTTGCAGTTCCTCTGAAGCCAGTACCATCCCACTGTCTGTCTGATTGTCCTATTGGGGAAACAAAAAAAGGTTTATAAGTTGAGTAGCGCAGGCTTCATGTATACTTAAAATGCTATTTTTACAACATCCTAAAAACAACTCTTGATGCCAAAGAGGAATTGCTATGTGCATAGTATCTAAAATCACCTACCGTGTGGGATGGTGGTAACACTTATCCCTGGTGGTCTAGTAGGGTATACAGAGCTCTGAATTTTCCTCACTTGCACACACCTCTATCCCTACAAACGCATAACACCCGGTGCTCTGACTCCTGAGAAATGCGTCGGTCACGCAGAAGCAGAGAGAGGTGTTTGCAAGTGAGAAGTGGGGACTTATTGAAGACCTCTGTGGCAACACTGAAGTGTAGTCTATACCCCCCTTATCTCAGTATTGTCTATATCATCCTCCTTACTATCCCTGGGAAATATCTGCTTGGGGTCAAGTAGATCTATGCTTCAGCCTGGTTAAAGAACTCTCAGGGGGTCGGTCATAGTATCCCCAGATCTTAGGACTGTATTGCAACCTGAATGAATCGTCTCATTTATTTGTAGCGGACTCATCACCCACTATTATCCTGTCCCCTATTAGGACACCTTTCAGTAATAATCAATCCAATTGCCGAGGACTGAAACTTTCATGATGCTTATCCAACTTGCCGGAATCCCGAGTGGCTATTACCCTCTCTCCTTAGGACCATTCTTACCGGGTGATTTTTATTTGGCACATGGGCCATGGAAAACTCTTCAAAGGTTTTCAGCCTCGATGGGCAGCGGATCTGGTTACCTCCTGTGAAGCAGCCAGGAAATGATACACAGTTATAGTATCTGTAGGAATAAAAAAAAAAGGGAAGTTGGATTCATGTTCTGGTATTAGATATAATGGGGAATTGTAGTTTTATTAAAATATGTTAGTGTTCATTGAAAACCAAAGTACATTTTTATATTAAAAAAAAACACATTCTAAAGGGCCCAAATCTTTGAAATATTTTTAATAAGATGGAATTGTACAGACCAAGTTATTGTTTTTTTTTTCTTTCACAAATATTGCATTGTAGGACAATCAGCCAATAAATAGCATTTACCAGTTGTTTCTAAACCATCAGACAGGCTTTGTTAACTTTGTTGTGAGAGTTGTAGTGAACAGCTAAGAGCATATATTAGCTGTATGTTAGAAAAAGTCATAGGCCAATACAGTCATGAAGCCAATTCACCAATACAGTAATATGGCATGTATGTGGGGAAAGGACACATCACCCAGTATTTCAGCATTTGTGGCTCTCTTGGATTTTGACATTTTTCGGCTATGTGATTTCGCAACTTAAAAGGATAATTGTTGGGAAAATATTACTTCATTGTACTTGTAAGATCGGTAACTGTAGACATTTTCAGTAGAAGTGTCTTAATGAAATAATATAACTAAAAAGGGCCTTATTGAGCTCTCTCTGCTTGTATAGCATTCTCAGGGGGCTGACATCTTGGATCAGACGAATGAAATCTTTCTTTATCTGACCCAAGATTGTAAACAACATGTCCACCACCTGATAGAGCTATACAAGCAGAGAGGGCTCAACAAGGCACTTTATTTATATTCTTTCATCAAAACATTTCTATTTAAAATGCCTACACTTGAAGCAATCTTTCAATTAAACACTTATTATTTGCTGACATTTTTTTCATGAAAGTATATATTGTTTTGTGCTACCATTTTATTTTATGCTGTACATACAATGATTATTTTTCTGCTGATATGTGTCTTGCACAAAGTTAAATGATTCATTTATGTAATTAGAGGTGACAACTGAATATTCGTCTGAGAAAAGGTAAGGCACCTCTGCCCGTTGTAGGCAATCACCTCCTTAGCCCCCGATTATAACTCAGCATTCACCCAGCAAGTCTTTCCTGTAACCTTGCTCTTTGTACCCAAATAGCAGACAGGACCACTAGCAGTTAGGTACAGCAAGAATGAACAACAGCTTTATTGGAACAGAAACAGAGTCTTATTTACAGACATAATCAAGTTAACATAACTCAACATACCTATTAACATACAACATGACGGAAACCAAACAGCAATTAACCAGCATTGCTACAGATATAGAAAACCACATCATAATCAGTTTAACAGTAAATTCAATTAACACAGAACAATTTATTTGGAGTAAACTATCAATCATGGTCACTGACTCCTCTGTGACAAATTGTAATCCTTCAGAGTGGTCTCCTCACAGAATTATGTATTACACATAAACCAATATACTAACATAATCTGACTAAATAACCATATTAAAGTATACAGTTATAGTACATAAGCCAGGGTGATTCAGGATTACAGAGGGTACAATCTGGGTGCATGAGTAAAGTCAATGCCAAGTGCAAACTTACCCACTATACCCAAATCCCCCCAAAACAGAATCCCTTTTTATTGCCAGGGCCCATAATCTATAGGGAGTGTTTGGCCTCTCCAAGAACCCCCATCACAGTGGATCTCCAAATCCATTTTGTGACAGTTCAGATAAGAGATACTCACCTTCCTGGATCCCTGTTAAGCTTCTTTGCGCGTCCCTCCCGGGCACAGGACTGTGGAAGCAAGCAGTCATGGGAAATGTAGTTCCCATAGGGCTGCAAGGGGTGGGACAAGGTACCGCGTTCGGAGCAGAACATTTCTGCAGCACAGAAAAGCAGGTAATTTAGGCAGCGCCAGTCCTATAAATTTTCACCATTACCTTTATCCCATGTGAGCAAGTTGTGCTTTAGGTAATGTATACCTTTTATAGGGCTGGTGCTGTCAAATTATCCCTTAACCGGAAGTGTCCGTTATCCGAAATGCTGCAGGTCCCAGACATTTGGGATAAGGGATCCTCAACCTGTATGTGAGTGCAATGAACAGACATAAGCGACCCAATCAGCACTTATTTTACCTATGCAAGATCCTTAATAATACGCTTGGTTTGGGGAAAGTTTGATTTTATCCACATTTGGGCACAGTAAATGCTTTCACCTATCACATTAGAAGTCGCTGTTGTATAATTACATTCATTACAGTTCAGACAGCTATACTCATACCTTACAGCCATATTGTGACAGTGCAGCCTCATGTCACATTCGTCCTCATCAGAATTGTGTTGTAGGCAAATTGGCGCTTGAGAGAAGTCTATGTCCTCGGAACTTTGAGAGTCATTCAGCGGAATGTAGTCTTTACCTTCCTATGAGGACACATTATTAAAAGATTGTAACATTTGTTGGGTTCTAAAAAGCGCATATAATGTTATCTTAGTTGATTGGTTTGCATAATTCTTATTTAACCCCTTTATGACGCTAGGTGCTTGCGTCCCAAACGACGCAAGCACCAAAACGTCACAAATTGTTCCTGGCCACCGATCACAAGGTGATCGGTAGCCAGGAACACTCTGGCAGAGACCCGATCAGGGTCTTAATAGACCCTGTGGGTCCCTGCCAAAATATCGCGAGACCTCCGGACGTCACGTGTGACGTCACGGAGGCGTGCCCGAACTCGGAAGTTCGGGCACGGCGCGATTTAGAAAAATGTAGCCGGTGCTCGCTTTGAGCACCGGCTACATTTCCCCTGTCGGACTGAGGCCACTCAAAGTGGCCTCAGATGACAGGTGGGATCCCGCTGCAAGTGCCTGCAGCGGGATCCGAAAACAGCTCATCGCGGAGAGCCGCGATGAGCTGTTTAACAAAGGACGTACTATGCCGTCCTAACGACTTTAAGGCACTTAAAGTCAGGACGGCATAGAACGTCCTAACGTCACAAAGGGGTTAATAGATTTAGTTTGTCCACGGATGAAAGATGTAATGCTCCAGTAAATTACCGCTCCCCATTCATTTCTTATCTCACCTGTTGCACATTCTCCTGGAGAAGGTCTCCTAAGATCTCCACCAGATCGGTAAAGATCGGCCTCTCTTTTGGATCACCATGCCAGCAGCTCAACATGATCCGATAACTGCAAAAGAAAATCTGTTAGTGACCAAAAAAACATCAGGGCTTACTCATTAAAGAGAGAACGGTAGGGAAGTGAGATGGGAATTTCCAATGGATGTACATTTTTCTAATGAACGTAATTCACACTTAAAAGCCAAATTATGATTTGAACCTATCTATTTGTGTTTGTGTTGTTATACAGGTAAATCCACACCGCACAGCTCATGGTTTTATTTCCACAGTGTGGACTCATTCTACTTGGTTATTCCTTCCCTTTCATTGTGTTTCCATATTGGTGTTTGTGCAGCACGTGTGTTTTGTTCAAATATCTTTTTTTTACAGATATGATGGATATTTGTAAGAGAAATGATATTAGCGCATATATGAATTTAGGGATACTGTGTAGCCGCATTTTGACGATTTGTGAAATTTGGATAGAGTGCCAACCCAAGTGCATTTTGGGACAAATCAGTGTATATTGGGTAGACCCTTAAAGGGACTCTATCACCTGAACTTTGTTTTTACTGTGCATGTAGAGCATAAAAAATAATTGAAAATTATCCATACATTGTATTAGCAAAACTGCAAGCAGTTACCTAAATTAGGAGAACATGTGTTTTAAATGTGTCTGTGAAGTCTCCTGTTTATGACATCACCTGTGGAATGGTATGCAAATGAACTGCTTTTCAAAGGGAAATGTGTAATTTGCATACCGTGCCACAGGTGATGTCATAAGTAGGAGACTCCACAAACATATTTAAAACATACTTTTCTCCTAATTTAGGCATTTGCTTGCAATTCTGCTAATACAATGTATAGATCATTTTCAATCATTTGTTGTGCTCTACATGCACAGTAACAACAATATTTACAGTAGGTGATACAGTCCATTTATGGCTTAAAACCCAGACCTGAACAGGTTCTGCCATAAAACTCCCCTAGTGAAAAAGATTTCCCACAGTGTTACAGGTGGGGTTGCCACCTTTTCTTCAGAAAAATACCGGCCGTGGTACTGTCTCCATAGACTTAACATTGGCCTGATGCCAATTTTTTACCGGCCTGCCGGTAAAATACCGGCCAGGTGGCAACCCTAGTTACAGGAGTAAAAAGCAATGTGATCAGAGATCTATACAGTGTTTTACATGACACGAGGCTTCCTCACTAACAGTTACTGTAAAGGTTAAGTTAATTACTGAAATATGTATATATTTTTAAATCGTATAATTAGTCTGTACCATTTGTTATAATCTTTCCTAATTAAAATAACCTGGACTCCATCTCAAGCACCAATGTCACTGTGATATCTTACAGTGAGCTAGTGTTAGTGACTTTCTCCTAAAATAGAAAGACAACTTGTCATAAAAAGGCTTCAGGGGGTGTGATGAGAATAACTGTAATACTGTGCCGTGATTAGCACCCAATGGAAAAAATGCTAAATTTATATGTGTTTAATTGAATTCCATTTATGGTCATTTGTACTCGTGTTCTATCTTATTTGGCAACATTGTATTTAAGCTCATCGAAGCGCACCGCTTCAACTTACATTTCCGTTGTCGCATACTCTGGTGCTCGCATTCGCGTCCCATCTTTCAAACGCTGGCAAAACTCCTCATTAATCTGAACTCCAGGGTAAGGCGAGGCGCCTGCAGGTGTAATGCAGAATAGCGTTACTTCAGTGTAAGGCTGTCACTGGTGAAGACCAGGTATTAATAGGCGAGTTGAAAAATTGATCCAACTTTCCTGTATTTTCATACTCAGCTGTTAACCCCTTACTGACTGGGAGCTGTTGTTACATTTCTGCAGTGTTAGTGTTTAGCTATAAATATCCTCTTTCTCGTTTGCTGTACCCACACATATTATATAGTGGGTGGGGGAGGGGGGGGGGTTGTATCTCCATAAGATGGACTTTCCTAAGATACCCTTATTTTCATCATATCATAGAATTGACCATTTCAACAAAAATCATAAAATATGAAAAAAATTGAAAATAAAAAACACCTTTTCTACCTTTTACAAACGGCTATAGCTCAATAACTGAAAATAATTGTTTTCTTTCCCCTAACAATTGTCCCCTACAGTGACCTTTTGACTCCAATGATCAACTAAATCCTAACTGTAAACCTAACATGACTCTAACCTTAACCCTATACATTAACCCTAATTTTATTTTCAGGTGTAATGTTGCTGGCTGCCGCTAGAGGCAGTCTGGCAACTACAAACAGTGATTTACAACTTCCAATGCCCTTGTCCACAACAAGGCAGCGCCATATATTGGAGAGGCAGCTGCCTTTCTGCTGGGAGTGAGCTATGTATGCGCTAGAGGGGGATCTTCAGTTTGGACCATCGGAGGAGATTCTTGATCATCTCCTATGGACTTTAAGAGTGTGTTTTGGTGAATACCTGTAGGGCCTTTTTTTTTTAACCCAGGGCTTTACAGATATTTGGAGCCAAACAAACCAAATCAGGAGCCAGCCTAGTCAAATTTAGGAGGGAGGTAGGAGTGTAAACCAGTCAAAAAAGTTAGGAGAACTATGGTTTACTGGATACCAAAATTTGCCAAGTCCTTATTTATAGTATCCACTGTGAGGAGGGACAGTCCTTATTTTAGACAAATATACAAACAGTCCTTTTTTCCTCCTATCGGCGTCGCTCTTCTATAGGAGCCCAAGACTTTTGGTGTGTATGATTTTGTCATGGAGCTTCAGGGAAATTAAATCCTCCTGTAGTAACTGTGTTTTATAATTTTTTTTTTTTTTTTTACAGATTAAGCTCTTTATTCTTATTCGAAATGACTTAACAAATGAAAGAGTTCTAAGCAAAAGAGCTCAGCAACACAAGCAGAAAAGCCTGGGTGAATATTGCTGATGATTATTATTGGATGGGAAAGTTCAAAGCAGAAATGTACAATTAACACATTTTGAAGAATTGTAATCATTTTAGAATACTATTTAAACAGGCTGTAGGCAATGTATTATGTCCCTTGTCACTTATATAAAAAAAAATACAAACATAAAATATTAATACAAAGGCTCAAAAGCCCAGAACAGGTTCTGCTATTTGACTCACCTAGAGAAAAGATTTCCCACAGGAGTACTCCAAATGACCAGACGTCACTTTGGGTCGTATACACCTTGTCAAAAATGCTTTCAGGCGCCATCCACTTCAGTGGTAGACGGGCCTGTAAGGAATTGGAAGTTATCAACAATGAAAAATACTGGACCTTACGACCTTACTCAACCATATAGTCAGGTTATATTTAAACACGTTGCATGTACACGGCTACACGCCGGAGTTATAGTGCTATTATATCAGTATTCGCTCTTGATTGTTACAAAACATGGAAGTCTGGCTGGAATCATCAACGCTGACTGAACGGTTCCATCGGTTCCACGGAAGAAACTATTAAGAAACCCAAACATTCTAAACACTCCTCTTTCAAGCAATTATTAATCCACCCCATAGATAAATCATTAATACAACTCAAAATGTTCACCTCTTACATTTTGATTAACGATCCCCGCAAATTTTTTTTTTTTACAGTACAAAGTATCTGTAATCTAGCATCTAAATCTCACATACATCTGTAACATATTCATTTCTCTTTCTGCTGTGGACTTTGCCAAGTTATGTGTCCGGGAACCTTGAGATTCTACAGATTTAAGCAGATGGTGACATTCAAGACTGATCTAGTTCTACAATCATGTAATTATAGATAATCGTTGCTCTGATTACTTTAATTTTGGCATAGATCTATTACCCCCAGTCCTCCCCAACACTTAAGGATTCAGCAAAAAACAAAAAAACAAGTGAAAGTTTTATAATGTTTCCATCTCAGTTCTGATATCTCCTATATATGAAAATCTGACCCAAGATTCTAAACATGTCTGCCCCCTATAGAGCTATAGGGAGATAAGAGGGCTCAATAAGATAATGTATTAATAGTTTTCTATTAAAGCATTGCTTTTTAAAATGCCTATACTCGATGCAGCCTTTCATTTAAACATATCAAAGAATTTTTTTTTTTTTAAATGTGCATTGATAGAATGCATGCCACACTGTAAGGTAGCTAGTAGTGTTGAGCGAACCCGAACCGCACTGTTCGGTTTTTGGACCCCGAACACGGACATTTTACTGTATGTCTGTGTTAGAGTTCGGGGTTCGGCG
This sequence comes from Pelodytes ibericus, assembly GCA_036172795.1. Taxonomy (NCBI): domain Eukaryota; kingdom Metazoa; phylum Chordata; class Amphibia; order Anura; family Pelodytidae; genus Pelodytes; species Pelodytes ibericus. The sequence continues at coordinate 20,842,857 of CM069858.1, read as the reverse complement.
ATTACATTGTATGTAATGCTATTGGCTTTCTATAAACCGAAATAGAGCGCCCATTCATAAGAAATTCTTATGAATGGGGACTCTATTTCAGTTTATAGAAAGCTATTGCTATTCTATAAACCGAAAGTCTATAAACCGAATGTCTTTCGGTTTATAGACTTTCGGTTAATGGAATACATGTAATGCTATTGTTATTCTATAAACCAAAATAGAGTCCCCATTCATAAGAATAGGTCAATTGACCTATTCGTATGAATGGGGACACTCACCCACATTTTACTTCATTTTGCAGCCCTCTAGCCCTTTACAGGACTTTTTTAGAGGCATTTTAGTGGCAAAAAGTTCGGGTCCCCATTGACTTCAATGGGGTTCGGGGTCAAGTTCGACCACAAACACAGACTTTTTTTCCGAAGTTCGGCCGAACCTGCCGAACCCGAACATCCAGGTATCCGCTCAACTCTAGTAGCTAGTTCTTGCAAGAATGAGCTAAATGATTATACGCCTGGCAAAAGAGTAAGTTACCTGGGGTCCTGTGTTTTATCTGAACCCTAGGTAGATCCCAGGTCCCTAGGATTTAGACAATCTTAACTGGAATATTGGAAGGCCAGGTGAATAACAGCCCCTAGATGTGTATTTAAATGGCAGTTACACGTGCAACTTAAATTTAAAAAAAAAATTACAAAAACAAATGTTATATTAACAGGTATAGGATATGCAAAATGCTGGATGCTCAAAGTCACATAATGCACGTTTGGTTACTCACACTGCCTTTCCTGACATAATCTGGGTCTTTGTATATGTCTCTGGCGAGACCAAAGTCACAGATCTTCACAACATTGTTCTCCGACAGGAGGATGTTCCTGGCAGCCAGATCTCTGTGGATGCACTAAAAAAAAAAAAAAAACTGTTTTAGTTAAGACTTGAATACCTTTTTTTCTCTCCTGGTAACTTTAGAGCTTAAGTAAGACAATAAAACCCCAAATGGGGCCAATAAAAATGAAATTAGCTGCATAATGCAAATATTAACATCCCCAATAAGATGTTTCTTAAAAACCTGGTCCATGATGTTATAAGTTAGATGGGGCAGCAGTGGTTGGAAGAATGATGAAAATATATTTCCCCACACTACAAAAGACTAAAGGGTCTACTCAGCAAAAAGAGACTTGCAGGGAATTGAGAAGGGAATTTCAAACTTAAAGGGACAGTATCATCTAAACATTGCTTATACTGTGAATTTAGAGAATACGACATGATTGAAAATGATCTATACATTGTGTTAGCAGAAGGATAAAAATGTGCTTTAAATGGAATTATGTCTCCTGTTTATGACATCACCTGTGACTTGATATGCAAATGAACTGGTTTTCAGTGGATAATGTGTAATTTGCATATCAAACCACTCAACATTCTTTCAGCTGTGGCAACAGAATTAATATCCATCCCGCACAACTAACATGTTTGGCCACAAGATGTCAGTGTTCTTTTCTCTGCCCAGTGGGGAAAAAGATCATTATCTCTCGGCTATATCATTCCAGACAAGCAGATTTTCTCAAATAACATTAAAATCTAGAGAGTGAGAGAGAAAAAAAAAAAAAAAGTAGTGTAGAAGGACATTGCTCAAAATCCTCAGAGGTAAAATGTACTGTGATGTCGTCTGAGGACAGAAAAAAACCTTGAAATATAGGCCCAGACAGACTGAATTAATGCAGTCATTTGCTAATCTCTACGGACTTCCTACTCAAGCGGGCTGACAGAAACTTTCTTTAAAACAACATAAAAAGGTTATCTTGGGTGAATGTCTAATAGAGTGTGTTGCTAAATTAGTCATATTTTAGTGGGTATTCTGGAACACGGACACTTAGCACTGCTTAATAATGGTAAAGTAGGTCGGAATACATACAAAGGGCTAAAATCGCTGGACTCACTCTCCTCCCGTAATAATTATATTTAAAAATGAGAGTCTCTCTTTTTCTGTCCTAGCATAGAGAGACAGTTGGCTCTAGGGAGACTGCACCACTGTCTTATTCAGGTCTTGTCAACTTGTCTGCATTCTTCAGTCTATCCATTGCAGTCACAGAGTAGGCCTTTTTTAGGTGTTCCGGAATCATATGGCAATGTGATCAAAATAGTAGGCACACATCAAACTGAGTGTTGAGCGACAAACTAGGCCCAAGCCTAGGGTGGCAGTCTGGGGGGGCCAGAAAGGGGTGTCAGCAGAGCCAGAGCAGACATCTGTAATGGCAACCAGGCTTTGTGGACAGGGATGCAGGGTCGGTTTGGTGCAGTTGCAAGGTGTGCAGAGGAAAAAGGTTATACAAGGAAGGGGTACAACATGGAGCAGAAGGGATATGACAAAAATTGAGTTGGGGGGCGGGGGGGGGGGGGGGGTAATGAATTTAGTGTGGCTTAGGCCAGCACAAAACCTAAATACACCCCTGCGCTGAGGTCTGTCATGTGCAATAGCAAAGAGATGAACCCTAATTTTTACAGTGCCTGCTTCACAGCGAAGCATGGAGGCTGACAGTCAGAGGATAAAATGGCACTATATATAAAATGTTTCTATAATTGAAGTTTAGTGGCTCTTTCCAATTTTCCTATTATGGATTTTGAAGGACAACTGTAGCAAAAAATTAAGTTCTATTTAACAGAAAGATTGCATCAAGTGTAGACATTTTACATAGAAAAGCTTTAATGAAAGAATACAATTAAAGTACCTTATTGAGCCATGTTTACTCCATATAGCTCTACCAGGAGGCAGACATTTTGTTTTGAATCTTTGACAGATGGGTCAGATCTTTGTTCATCTGAACCAAGGTGAGTGGAGATCTGACCCAAGATTCCAAACAACATGTCTGCCCCCTGAGAGAACTAGAGGAGTTAAGAAGGCTCAATAAGACACTTAATTTTTATTCTTTCATTAAAGAAATTCGTTATAAGTCATCTACACGTGATACAATCTTTTTTTTAAACACAAGTCATGCTTTTTTGGTACAGTTGTCCTTTAATCTGACAAAATAACTTTTGACTAATAAATTGTAGCTCTTGATATAATAAAAAAAAGTGTTATTTTTACCTTTCTAGATGACAAGAATTCCATTCCACGAGCCACTTGGAAGCTGTAGCAGATGAGATCTTCCATGGTTAGGGGACTTTGCCACAGATCTTTCACTGTAAGAAAGACATGACCGTAGAGCATATGATGACAACCCTGGAACCCAACTCTTGACTTTATCTGAGGTTTAAATACAAGGGGGGCCTACACTAAGCTCATTCGGTGCTCAAGCAGCCAATAATGTAAACATGGATAGGCTGCATGATTTCATGATGGTCTCAATATCTACAGAATCTGTAGGCCACGGCAGCTGCAGTGCTAGCAACTAAGCATCAATGCTGAATTTTACAAGCGATTCTTATTTCAGTGGTTCCTGCTGTATGGTAGTAATGTGTACATTCTTACATTCCGGTGCTCTCTGGTTCTTTGTTACCAGCAACCGATTGAACGAGACGCCTTCATTCAATCCATCCCGACTCCTTCTGTCAGCGATCACCGCTTCAACCAATGACCGAACCTGACTTCGTGCTCGAGGGGAACTCTCCTGTGAGACGTTGGAAAAGGGTCTTGAATTGGCATGTGTTGGATTATGGATTTAATTCACCACTGTACAATAGTTTATAAAAAAAATTTTTTAAATGCATAATAACATATTTGTCTATGGGTGATGAGTGTCCCAGAAGTCGTAATGCAAGCATAATGAGATGGAAAGGAACCAAACGTGTATATGTATTCTGTAGGGTTTTCTCTTCAACCAGCGAACAGTGGTGAACTGTAAGAATCTGTAAGTGGTATATGTACTCAAAGCCATAGCCCAGCATGAAGCGGCAACGCCCTAAAGCTCCCTCAATCCTATATCAAAGTTGTAGGTAGAGCTAGATACAGCACTGGAGAGATTGCCAGAAATGGGACTTTGGCATCTACACTGTAAAACCTATTAGTGAAAAATGGTCATATTTAAAGACAACCTACACTAGAAAAAAAAAAGTGTATCCAGTAAAATCTCAAAAGGTCTGAATTCCCATATACCAACATTTAGGCATTTAGAAGAGACAATGCCAAGACAGCTACAAGATGCTAAAATTGCACCACACATATAATTAAGACAAAGGAAGTATTTATCAATTACACTTCCTTTAGCCTTTTAAAGTATATTTACCACTTCCTTAACCAAAGGCAGACGGAAGAATATTGCCAGGAAGAAGTACTTTAAAAAAAAAATGGGTTAAATAATGACAGATGACGTATCATAATTGGGGCCAGAAGATATTCTAAGTACCTGATAAGGAATAAATCCCTCTCGTTTGGTTCTCAGATAGTTTGAAAGGTTTCCGTATTTACAGTATTCCACAATGACCATCAAGGGCCCTGAAAAAATGAAATAATCATTATAATACAAATGAATGTGTTATATTATGTGACAGAAAAAACCCTCAAACTTTAGATGAATCAAGAAATGATATATTTAAATATTAACTTATAATATGTCTTTATAAATTAAGCACACCTCAACCTTCTCATAAGCAAGGATGACTAATTTTTGTCTTGTGGATTACATGTGACATGGTGATCCACCAATGTTGGCAGACTCGATAGGTCGAATGGTTCTTATCTGCCGACACATTCTATGTTTCTAACTGTGGGCACCATGGGATGTTTAGTCAGTTTGGTGCCAAAGGTTATGTATCCCTGGTCTGTAACGACATTACTTGAGACATTCACTAGAGACAGATGTCTAGGTGACAGAAAGAAAGAATGATTGAGTTGTGAAGGGGAAGGTCAGTAGAAGAAGATCGGTGGCCAGTGCTGTATTTACCGCGAGGCATCCTAGGCGGATGCCTAGGGCGGCAAATTTTGGGGGGCGGCAGCGCCCCCCAGCACTGAAAGAATTTTTTTTTTAAAAATTTAAAAAAAAACGGCCCTTTAAAAAAAAAAAAAAAAAGGCCTCGCTTGCAGGCAGAGACGGAGGTGAGAGGGGATCGGAAGATCCCCCCTCACCAACGCTCTGCCTGCCAGGCTGCACGGGGAGCCGAACAGGCAGCACAGAGAAACCTCCGTGCTGCTTGTTCGGCTCCCCGTGCAGTGTGCCGACACGGAAGTGACGACACTCACGTGACGGGCGCGCTGACGTCATACGTGCGCCCGGTCACGTGACCTGTCGGCACAATCGCCGGGAAGCCGAACAGGCAGCATGGAGGGACCATGCTGCCTGCCTGCCAGGGAAAGGTAAGTGCTGATGGGAGACTGTGTGTGTGTGACTGAGTGTGATGGGAGTAGGATTGTGTGACTGAGTGTGATGGGAGTCAGAGTGTGCGTGATGGGAGACAGTGTGTGTGACTGAGTGTGATGGGAGTCAGAGTGTGTGTGATGGGAGACAGTGTGTGTGATGGGAGACAGTGTGTGTGGCTGAGTGTGATGGGAGTAGGAGTGTGTGTGACTGAGTGTGATGGGAGTCAGAGTGTGTGTGATGGGAGACAGTGTGTGTGGCTGAGTGTGATGGGAGTAGGAGTGTGTGTGATGGGAGTAGGAGTGTGTGACTGAGTGTGATGGGAGTAGGAGTGTGTGACTGAGTGTGATGGGAGTATGAGCTTGATGTGAGTCTGAATGATGGGGCATGTCTTAAGTGTGTAACGTGGGTGTGCAGCTTGGGTAGGGGGGTGCCCAGATTTTGTCTGCCTAGGGCAGCACAAAATCAAGATACACCACTGTCGGTGGCTCCAAGAATATTCAAAGTGGACAACAACTGGATTTTTTCATGGACGTATCATAATATAAGACCTTCAACAGTAGTTATTCATAAATATGGTTGATTGTTTAAGGACAACTGTAGCAAAAATATGAACTAATGTTTATTTGATAGATTGCATCACGTGTAGATAGTTTGCATTGAAATGCTTTAATGAAAGAATGTACATAATGTACCTTACTTAGTTCTCTTTGCTCTGTTTAGCTCTAACACGGGGCAGACATGTTGTTTAGAATCTTGGATCAGATTGATCAGCTCTTCCTTCATCTGAACCAAGGTCAATGAAGAACTTTTCTAAGATTCTAAACAACATGTCCGCTCCCTATTAGAGCCATACAGAGCAAAGAGGGCTCAATAAGGTACATCATTTATATTATTTCTTTTAAACATGTCTATTTAAAAATTTCCACACTCAATGCAATCTTTCAATTAAACATTACTTATGTTTTGGCTACGGTTGTCCTTTAAGGTGGTAGATGCTCAGCGTCTTTGAACAGGTGAGTTTTAAGAGACCATTTAAAACGGTAGAGTTTAGGGGCAGCCTGACAGAATGAGGTAAATAAATCTTTATTACAGGTACGACCAAGATGGAGTCTAAATGGAAATAGATCTAAGTGCCGATAGGAGACATGACGCAAGCCACTAGTGGAATGCACAGGGCGATTGACATGATTGGTTTAACAATTGAGCAAGTGGACCTGGAGCTATAGGATATGTGCTTTTGACACAAAATGATTTATGCTTCAGTTCAAGTGTTACTTTCTTAATTCCCCCAGTGCCACAAAATAATATGAATTAATATTCCCACTGGCCACATTTCTTTTATTTGTTGTACTTTTCTATTACTTGTGTTAAGAGAAATAATTGTTTTATGATGAGTTATCTTCCACAGCTGCCTTTTATCTCTTCTTATTATTGAAACTTAAACTCTTTCCATGAATGTCGGTGATGACTAATAACTCAAATATGATTAAAATTGAGTTTCCAGACCATTAGACATGGGAATGATTATATTTTTAAAACATAATACACACACAAATATATATATATATATATATATGTTTTGTATATATAAATATATATATGTTGCGCAATAAAAATAATGATGAGACTTATCTTACACACGTGACAATTAAATGCCTTGTATACTTTGTACTGTGTACATATAGGAAAGAAAATAAATATATATATATTTATTTATTTTACTTAATTTTCTTTCCTATATGTACACGGTGCCAAGTATATAAGGCATTCAATTGTCAAGTGGATAAGATAAGTTTCATCGTTATTTTTATTGCGCAACAAATCTTTTTTTTTTTCTCACTTCAATATTGTGTGTCCGGTGTCTGCTACATACAGATTATCACGTTTGTTATAGTATATGTTTAGTTTTTTTTACATTGTGTGGGTTATACAGCAATAATTAAGAACAATTTGGCGCCAACTTATTACTTTTTTATATATATATATATATATATGTGTGTGTGTGTATATGTGTATATATATATTTCACTTCTAATGATTGGTTCTCTTCCTTTTATTAAAAAAAAAACAAAAAAAACTCTCAGTACAAAACCATAATTAAGGTGGGGCTCGGGATCCACAGACTCACATCGTGATCTAAGCGGGATTGCGATGTGGGTATCGAGACCTCGCGATACTTCTGCTTTAATGGGGACGTTTATAGTGAGATCCGGTGCCCCCGATAATTTCATGGGAGTATCCCGAATCACATTATAGCAGATATCGCTGTACCTGGGTTTAGCTATCTGGGGTACTAATCTGTATTCACTGGATCTACTCATATCCCACTGCTGGGAATAAACATTGAGTGGCATGCATATTTGCCACGTATTATAGTATAATGTCTGGAGGAATTCAATTACAGCTCCCCACTATTAAGTTGCATCTAACTGAATTGGATGATTTTAATTATATGCATATTAGACCACAGGTGAAGTCATAATAGATCATTTTCAACCATTTATTATTCTCTACCTTCCTAGTGAACACAATATTTGGCTAATATACCCCCTTTAAACACAACTTTGTATTTTGCTGACAGTTGTCCTTTAAAAATAATAAGTCTTTTATAGAATCTCTGTCCACATTATGAGTTTATCAAAAGGGGCAAAAATAACTATACTGATGTTCTTTTGTAAAAAAAAAAAACCTAAATAAAAAAAATAAATAACAAAAAAAGCCTAAATAATAAAAAAAATAAAATAAATAAATAAATAAAAAAATATATATATATATACTGACAAGTATCAGTACACTAAATTTCACTGTGCCTTTATGTAAAAATGTAATTACACAAAATTCTTACAAAATCATTTAATATGATCTGTCTACACAGCTGCTTATAATAAATTCACTTTATGACTCTAAAGGGGGTAAATTATAAATCCTGGCCCCTGCACCGCTTGTGCAAGGTAAGAATGTCTGGGATGTATGGAGCTCCATGTTACTCACCATTAGACTTAGTGCAAGCTCCCAGCAGATTAACCACGTTGAGATGGTTTCCTATGTGAATGAGAATCTTCAACTCTGACATCAGAGCTTTGTGCTCACTGGCTGTGGCTCCCTCTAAAAACACACAGAAATGTATAGGGTTGTTCTAGAATTCTCACTCTATATATTGCAGACAGTAGAAGTACTACAGTGAAACGCATCAGGGTGCGTAGACATCTTTGAATGGAAGAAGTACCCTTTTCAGCCATCTTTGCTCTGTATAGCTCTTCCTGGAGCCAGACATGTTGTTTAGAATCTTGGGTCGGATGTAGGAAGATCTGACCCATCTGACCCAAGACGTCTGCCGCTTGATAGCGTTATACAGAGCAAATAGAGCTTAGTAATGTGCTTTATTTGTATTCTTTAATTAAAGCCTTTCTGTTTGAATTAGAAATAGTCTACACTTGACGCAATCTTTCAATTAAACATAAGTTAATTTTATGCAGACAGCTCTCCTTTAAGTAAGTGTTAATCTTTTTCCTGTATTAAATATTTACTTGATTTATACTGTATTTCCCTTGTCTGTTCTTGGCAATATGTTTTGCCTCATACTCAAACAGTTCTCGAATTTCATATTCTATAATGTAGTGCCCAATGATGCCAAGTGCGTAGGGGTCTGTTTTATAACATACTGCCTAATACAAACAAATATATAAGCCATCTTGTTCTGTAAAAGCAGAACACATGCTCCTGCATCAAAGACACTACTTACCTTTCAACATCTTCACTGCTACTGTCTCACAGCTGCTGGTTTTACTGATGCCAAATGCAGAGCCTTCTACCACTTTCCCAAAGGCTCCATGACCCAGCACTTTCCCTAGGGAGAGTAGAAAGAAGTCTCTTTAGATGGCACACAAAGACAAGCCTTCTGATAATCAGAGTTTTTGCTTGTTCATATACTACAGGAATGGGGATGGGGGTGGGTCAAGCCATTATTATAGGGAAGGAAGTAAGGGGGATTGTGGACAAGTTTCAAACTATTGTCACCAATATGGTTCTATAGAATATTAGGAAGCACTAATACTGGGCCAGTCCACATGTAAAGTGGGGAGAGGATCTCACCTAGCCTCAGCCTGTCTCTTGGAAACTCCCACTTGGTAGAGTCGTATGGGAGATAGTCACACTGGTCCTCTAGAGGAACTTCACCAGGGTCCATGATGATAGAGAGATATCCAGTCTTGATATCACTATGATTTGGCTACAGTGTTAAAAAAAAAATAGCAAGAACTAATTATCCAAGCTGGAGACGAGATAAAAAGAAGAGAGATCTGTAAACTCAAAGACTCTCTCATATCTAGCAATCGATTTATCTGATATTAAGATGCATGTATACAAAGTGAAGTGATTCAGATAGACACTTATAGAAGAAAGATTGATACATTTTCCAAAGCTGCTTAACCCCTTCATGATACAGGATATGCGTGTACATCATGTGTCAGGATACTAGCCTGACCTCTTGACTCATGCATTTAAAAGTACAAATTGTTGTGGTTATATACCTCCTTCCTCCTCTAGAGGCCTCCCTACCTTTGTTTGCTTGTGTTATTATCCCTATGTTGGTGTCAGGAGGGCTTGTTAACTTTTGCAACACACCCATGTTGGATACCTGCAGTTTATTGCAAATGGTGCTTTTGCATAGATGTTGGATACCTGATTTCTGGGAGCTGCTTCTTCTGTGACTGATCCTCTGCTAGCAATATTACTTCAGCTAAGTTGCTCCCTGAAAGAGCCCACTCCTGCTTCAGTCACCTTCTCTAGGTTGTTCCTGCTTCAGTCACCCTCTCTAGGTTGTTCCTGCTTCAGTCACCCTCTCTAGGGTGTTCCTGCTTCAGTCACCCTTTCTAGGTTGTTCCTGCTTCAGTCACCCTCTCTAGGGTGTTCCTTCTTCAGTCACCCTCTCTAGGGTGTTCCTGCTTCAGTCACCCTCTCCAGGGTGTTCCTGCTTCAGTCACCCTCTCTAGGGTGTTCCTGCTTCAGTCACCCTCTCTAGGGTGTGCCTGCTTAGTTACCCTCACCCCTTGTTAAACTTTCTTTCTACCCCTACCTCTGCTTTGTCTACAGTCCCTGCTAAAGCTCTTTGTTTATACTGCAGTTCCTACTCAAACCATTTTTCTATTTTGCAGTCCCTTGCTAAAGTCCCCTTTTGTCTCTGCTCCTAATTCCAATCCTTATCTCTCTGCTTCTATATCTGTTCTCACCTTGCACACTGAATAACAACATGCAACCAGACACCTCCTCTATCCCTGCACTGAAACCTGCACTGACCTGGTAAAGGCCCTGACATCATGTTTTGTTGGAGGCGATCAATAATTGCCTCTGGCAATCTGATGGTTTTTCCATGATGTCTCCATGATGAGGCATCAGGCAACACTGAAAATAGCTCTCCAGCGTATATATGATCATTCCCAGGAGCGATTGTAAGCACCATAGCAGAAATGGGACCGCCCTTTTGTATGCAAGAGCTTCAGAAGTGGTGAATCACCACTTCTGTCACTCTGTTGTAGCTGCTAGACTTCCCCTAGTGGCAGTCATCAATACTACAAAAAAAAACCCCAACAGTTACGGTATATATATAGGTTAGAGTTACAGTAAGAATTAGGATTAGGTTCAGTTGATCATCACGCAGAGAAAATTGTTAGGAACAAAAATGCTACTTTATTTTATTGCCCTATAACTGCAAAAAAAAAAACACAATATAAAAACATGTAAACATTGCCTATTTATAAACTCAGGACAAATAATAGAAATTATTTAGATGGAGTCTTTTTTTTTACCATTTGTAATTGTGTAAAAGATACTTCAAGTCAAACTTTGAAAAAAAAAATTTTCTTCAATTTTTCATCAGATTTTATCATTTTTTAATAGTAAATTGTGATGCAAATAATGGTATCTTAAGAAAGTCCTTCTTATGGCAATAAAAAACTATATATAATGTCCGAGTACTTTAATTGAGAAAAACTAAAATTACAGTTAAACACAAACACCAAAATCAGCTATATTGAATGAGTAGCCAAATTTCTGAAAATTCCAAAATTTGGCTACTTTGTCCAATCTGGCTCCATATGGGCCATGGCCATTCTATATTGAATAGAACCTCAAATGAAGAAACAAAAGCATATTGCTTTATGATTCTTACCCTTTTAATATTGCAGAAAATGAGGATCAGGAGAATCCAGAAAAATACTGCAATAACACCAGTGCCGATAAGAATCACAATCTCAACATTGGTCCTGTCGTCCGAACCTAGATAATAAGAACAACAAAAAAAATGGTTTTTAATAAGAGCAGAAGAAAGATCTAATATGATCCACAAATCTCTCTGTAGCGTATTTAGCATTTAAGTTTCTTGTAGTTGTCAGGAACTCTTAGTCAGCCAATAATTTGTATAATTCTAACTGTACTTGTTTCCTTTTCCCCACAGCTAACATGGTACTACCCTTTTAATTTATCAAGTATATGTTAAAGGGACTGTATCACCTAAACATTGTTTTCACTGTGAACGTAGAGTATAGCAAAAGATCTGTGGAGTCTCCTGCTTATGACATCACCTGAGACATGATATGCAAATTAACTGATTTTCATATCTTACTTACTTAAGCATTTGCTTGCAGTCTTGCTAGTACAGTATATAGATAATGTAAATTTTTTTTTATTCTCCACACTCCCATTATAAGGTATGTTTAGGTGATGGAGTCCCTTTAACTCCTTCTCGACAATGGACGTACAAGCTATATCACGGAAACTGGGTACTTAGTCACAATCGATGTACCTGGTAGATCATGCAGGGAAACCCATATAGGCAGCGATCAGTGGTTGGTACCCCAGAGAACCGTAATCACTCCACGGACTGATTTCGCTCACCATATTGGATGGGGGGATGGGACAGTTCATTGCGGCTGCCGCTTCACCGCCCCCTCTCGTGCGATGGCCAGTTCATCGCGCGAGAGATAATTGCGGGACATTTCATTGCTAATGGCTGCAGAAGTAATCATAGATCACTTCCATCTCTCTGTTGCTGTTGTTTGACTGCCCTTAGAGGCAGTCAGCAATATTGCAGTTAAAAAAAAACTAATCTTAGATCTAAATTAACCCTAGATATAGGGTTAGGGCTACAACTTCATTTAAGGTTACAGATGAGTTAGGGTTAGAATTATGGCTAGGGTTAGTGTCAGTTTTAGTGTTAGGGTGATGATTAGAGTTGAGGTCAAAACGTTGTTAGGAAACAAAAAAAACGGTAATTTAAGTTATTGCCCTATAACTTATAAAAATCCACAACAGCCAGGATACCAAATGTTTAACCATCTTAATGTTATGGTCATAGCATTTTTGGTACATAACACTTGTCATGAATATCAGGAATTCCTATAAGATTACCTTCAACAGACACACTGGCAGAGGTGTTCACACAACCTTTTCCATTACAGGCCCTGCAAAGATACATCCCAGCATCCTCTTCTCTAACCCGCTGAATACTGAGAGTCTGGTTCAACTCTCCAAGAACAATACCTGGTAAAACAAAGAGAATTACACAGTCCAGTGAGCCTGGCTTTGCAACATTCAGTACAATTCACAGAATGAACAATTACATGTGTTGTAAGATTATTTTTGAACATATTTGAACAATGGCAGGGAAATTTATAAATGTATTATTTCAGAAGGAGGAGAGACACTCGGATGTACTCTCCGCTCTGCCTCAGCTTTGAAGCAGAGCCGGTGGAGAAGACAGCACTCGCCAGTCAGAGTGGGTACTTGCCCCGCTCATCCAATCCAGGTCTGAAATTTGCAGGGGTCTATCTCTGGAAATGCGGAGAGAAACCCTTGTTTTTACATGGGATCTGCAGAGTATATATGTATACTTTGCGATTATTGAAACTAATACAAAATGAACAGCTCAAAAATTACATACATAATGATAATTATACTAATAATAAAGTGTTTAACCGGGTAAGCCCCATTCGGACATGATTTGGTTTTTGTCCAGGGGAGGCAGAATATATACTCTCAAGGCTGATGATACAGTTACCTGTTTGAGTGTAAAAAGAAACATCTACATAATCTGTGTATAATACATACTACACTATATTAAGGTGTTTGGTGTCTTTATTTTCTTACATGTTTCATCTGTATTTATAAGATAAAGACTTCCTAATCATCTGGTATATTCTGTGATATCAGGTTGTAAAATAACTTGATAATCTATACATGTTCTGGGGATCTTTGATTACAAAAAGCTCACCTAAACACTTTTTGTTTTGTTTTGCATTATATGCCATTGTGAATGGGGTTATCAGGTTTTTTTTATTTTTTTTTGCATGGCTGCTATTCACTAAGTGCTAGAACCATTTTTTTTTTTCTGTGTATAGTGTTTCAGTATCCACAAGATGTGACCATCACCAAACTGAATGTACATTACACACATGTATTAATATTTATACAAATTTTTTTGCAAACAGTAAAAACGTGTATATTATTTGCTCCTGCCTTGTGGCTCTTAAACATCTGAAGCTTATCATGTGAGGCTCCCACGTATAGCCAGTTTGGCCACCCCTATCCCAGGCACCAAGATCACATAGGTTAGTTATAAATGTATATGGAGCTATTAAATACTCTGGAAATGGTGAACACAAGTAATAGTATTTAGGAATCCATCCAAGACTTTTTATAGGAAATATTCCAAGTCTGGCTTCATACCTGAAACCTCCTCAACAAGCTTGTTGTCCTTGTACCAGAGGATGCTGGGACTTGGGGTACCATCTGCTCTGCAGTGCATCACCATGGAGTCACTGACATTCACCATTTTGTCAGTCAAGTCTTGCCTCAGATGTGGAGCTTCCTGTGCTAGAAAGAAAAGAGATAACAAACATAAAATGTTATTCAGGGGAAATACAGACAGAACTGCTCCATTTGCTGAAGGAATAAAAATTGGAGAAAGAAATTTAAAAAAAATGCCCCACAAAGGCAGTTGTAGTCTAGAGAAAGCGAAAATCGCTTGGGGTTATCTTCACTCTATGTTGTCATATAAGTTACTCACTGAAGACTGGTAATGTTCAAAATGAAGAGCTTTAATGCTAGGATCATGAGATGAATTTACTAACTGGTACCCAGGGCTAGATAGTTATATTCTCCAAACTACTAAACACAAATACTAGATAGTTTGGCCCTGCACAGTGTGATATGCCCAAGTTGGTGTTATCGGGACATTTCTTAATCCCTTCATGACTAGACTGTTTGGCAATGCTTTACCATGCTGGACAACATTTCTGTGGTGTTTGTGTTTAGCTGTAAGTTTCCAGTTTCTCATTTACTGTACCCACCCAAATTATATATTTTTAAGGACAACACTTACTTTCTTCAGATGCTATTATTTGGATTATATCCTATAATTAATTATAAAAATAAATAAATCTTAAGATATGGGGAATAATCTTGGGGGGAAAAACACTTTTTCCAACTTTTCTACAACAGCTAATGAAAAAAACCTGCAAAATGGATTAAGAATGGAGGATCATAGAGAGCTATCCTGCTATTGCATGGATGGATCTCTACTGTTGGTGACCCTAAACCTAAACTACAGGGAAACAATTTATGGGGGTGCTTGGGGACAGAGGAGACCTGCAATTACTGCAATTAGTCTTTCCCTGCTCAGTGATTGCTGTAGTTATGGGAGAGACTAAAGCTGGCACTGACTTTGACAGCTAAACACTTGCAGTCTCTGTGATTTGCTGTTACAGCAACCCTATGTGACATGGCTGGAATGCCTCAGTAACGAGGCACTCAGTCATAACATTAATATCCCGAGTACATACTGCCATCATTTCTGCATGACTCGCCAGGCATGTCCTTCGTCCTGACAGGACAGTTTGTCATGACGTGCCTGGCACATTCTTTGTCCTCAGCAGGATGGTTTGTCATGACGTGCCTGCCACATCATGTGTCACCAATGGATTAAGGAAGTGTGGACCAAAATTGTTGGGGGGAGAGGGGGATGAATTATGGAGTGCAGAGATGATTTTATATTTATATCAATAACTAAAGTCTTCCTCTTTTTGTTTGGAGGTGAGAGCCAGTAACTAATGGGTTTGAAGGTTAAGGGGTCAGTTGTTGGAAAAATGTTGAGAAATCGAATTCCTCTGGCTAAGCACTAGTATCAACGCCAAAAGTATTGCGTTCTGACCTGTTGGCCAGGAACTGTCCCAGCAATTGTTGAGAGATCCCTGTTGAATCTTTAACAGCCGTATTTAAATATATATCCCCCCGAAGCCATTTTACATCTCCTGTTCAACTAATACATATATGCTAACAATCTCCAGTCTACCCATGGAGAGGGAGGTGCCAGTGTTCACTTCTCACCCAAGACAGAGATGTACTTCTTATGGCAGTGCTTTTCTCGGGTCTTGCGGTTCTGCACCTCACAGACGTAGTCGCCTTCCTCGTCCAGGGAGATATTGGGAATGTTGAGAACTAGGGCAGCGCTATTGGACCCTGACTGGTGTTTCAGTTCCCCTTCTATTCTCGCTGCATACTGGTGCACATTTTTACAGTCCAGCACAAGTGGGTTCCCCTCTGCATCATCCAAGGTCAGAAGGTTCAGGCGATACCACTGCAGATTCTCATAGGTGTAGTTGTCTGCATGGCAACTTAGGCTGACATTTTGGCCTTCAATCGGTTCTTCAGAAGGCTGCGGCTCAATGCGGAATCCATCTGGAATTGCTATGAACAAGGGGGAAGTATATTGAGTAATATTTTTTTGCAAAAAATGCTACAATATTGAAAAAACCCCACAAAAAACTAATTGTTGAGTGAATCATTTTTAAACCCATGAGTACAGACTGGTTGCTAATATTCCTTTACAGAATGGAATGCACTATATAGTTTGCATCTAGCGAGTCCGGCTAACTATAAGTGAGTAAAACATTCTATTTTGGAAAAGGGTTTCTGTGACCAGATTTGGAAGGTGACTTAGAAGGCACAATCTTTAAATAGAACACAAACGAAAACCTCCATTGCAAGCTAGCAGTATAGTTTAATGTGCTTTTACTTGTTTTACTGTTGCTTACTTTCTTTCTCTCAGTTCAGTCTTTAGTGAATGGAGCTGCTCGTATGTGATGGAGGATTTACTTTTTGTGTGCTATCTGAAAAACATCAGTTTCTGCTGGTTTGGGAAACCTACAATTTGTTCCCTGTTTTAGCTTTTGTATAGTTCTTGGGCATAGTGAAAATATAGATATATCCTCCAATACGGCCTCCCAGGTGCCACTGTATGTTGTTGTCAGAGTGGGCAGCGTATATTTTGGCCTTGTAGCGAATATATGCAGAAGTTTATCTAGGAAGTGTATTTAGTAACTTGCATGTAGATTTGTGCAATTCTCCACTAGGCGGCAGCAAACCAGTCCTCTTAAGATTGCTTACTATAAACACTGGTATAGGAGCAGCATTAAAGTTAGCTCCACCCACTATGGTCAAACCCCACCCACTTTTACCCAACCTCCAACACTGCTCATGGGCAGTCTATTTTACAACGTGACGGACCACTTTTTGTTTACGCCTTTCCGAGACCGCATTTTGATTAACTGAAGCATTTCGTAAGACAGTATTGCTTAACCCTGGCACGGCAGATGTTTGGGAACTACATGCTGCTTGGTCAGACTTAGGAACATGGGATATGTAGTTCCCAAGCACCTGCATTGCCAAGGTTAGTCATCACTGTTCTAAACCGAGGGCTCGCTCAGTGTCTCTGTGCTGTGGTGCCCCTGGAATTTCAATCCAGACCTCACCACAAATTACCAGTAGGCTGGTAAAAAAATTGGCTTGAGGCCAATAATAAGTCAATGGAAACTTAAATGTGGCTACCTAAGAACCACTGCAGGAACTAACCTGGAATATACCATAAGGAGACAGATTATCCAGACACCCCCATGTACCTTCAGATATGTAGCGGTCTTAAAGACACAGTAATCATTTTCCTAAGTTACAGACAGAGCTTTATTTATTTATTCTTCACCCACACGTACTTGTCACATAGAAGTAAATGAGTCTTTCATCTCTCCCAGCTTTATTGTAAGCAGAACATTTGTACATGATGGAGATATTGGCTTGCTGGATCACCAACTTGCTGACAGTCTGCAATGTGGAATAAAGAGAGAGTTAACAGAGCAGAAAAAGGAATAATTGCAATCTAACACATTTACTGCACTGTATTTCTTTACCATTCAGGAGGTGCCCAGGACTGTTATGCAGAATTCTAATATTATTATTGGAAAACAATCCAAACCATTATTATTAAACTACATCTCCAATACAAGTAGGACCTAATTACCTTGAAACACAATTATCCTGTTACTGTGTAATCAGTATGTTCCTTGACATAATATTGGATTTAGACAACTAAATTACTGTGCAAAATCCAGGGTTATTATGTTGCTAGCAGGCTTTTTTTGTAGAGGTAATAAACCAGGAATAAAGACTGTTGTACATTTGTATTAGAGCTAATTCCCTTTAACAATAACACTGGTTTATTATATACAGAGCAAAATAATTTCTTGGTAGTGCTGGGAATATTAAAGAAGTGTATGTTTTAAGTTCTCTTGCCATCAGCCCATACACACAGTTATGTTTGCTCTGGACCAAGCAAAGGAGAAAATGCCATGCACTGTAAAGTGCACAGCATTTTATTTCCAGAATTGTAAGGTCTGAATAAAAGCATAATGTTTTCTTCTTGTTAATAAACTTAAGCTCCGTTCACAAATTACTATACTGAGATGAATTGACCACAGACCTGCAGAAATTATTATTTTAGTCAAATTTGGATGACTTAGTACCATACACTTATTAGTGGACAGTCTAGAGAATAAAAAACAATATTGGAAAATATCTATACGTTGTGTTAGCAAAAATTGTGTTTTAAATGTGTCAGTGGTGCCACCTTTGTATGACATCATGACTTGATATGCAAATGAACCACTTTTCAATGGGAAATGTGTCATTTGCATATTAAGCCACAGATGATGTCATAAACAGGAGACATTTGTCTCCTAACTGAGACATTTGATTACAATTTTGCTAACAGTATGTACAGATCATTTTTTTAATTCACTAAAGTCAAAGTAAAAACAATGTTTAGGTGATACGGCCCCTTTATCATGCATCAATCTCCTTCTTCATCTCCCTCAGATGCAATGAAAGACAATAGCACGCAGAAGAAAAAGTCAACCAATCAGAACAGTATATTCATAACAAACCCCTCCCCCTTTATATAAAAGCGCAGAACACACAAAACATCTCCTCTTTCTTTGCTGCTTCTTCTCAGATAAGTATATATTTCGGATCATTTTTCTTTCTGTAGTGAGCTGGCACTAGTGCTTTTTATTGGGTCCCTAGCTATAGTTTTATGTAGGGACCTGTGTATCTTATTGAGTGTACGGGCCTTTAAGGCTCTATTGTTTTTAGTTGTATTGATATTCTACCCGTTCCTTTGTTCCGTGACGGTGTTGTCTTTGATACTTCCAGACGTACTAAGACGTCTATTACATCGGTTTTCTACCCAGCTTTTCCCTCAGAGCCTAATTTATGTCCCGTGGCATGCCTGAAGGAGTATGAAACCAGAACTCTGGATTGGTGGGATGGTTCTACCCTTAATTAATTTTTGGCCTTACGTAGACCCCATTCCCTTTTGTCCACAGTGTCCATGGCCAGATGGGTCAAATGGATATTACATAAATCGGGTGTGGATACTAATATTTTTGGCCCACACTCTATCAGGGGGGCCATGGCCCCTAAAGCCTCTGTTTTAGATTGTTTTATGTTGATTAGGTTTGATTATGAAGGCTGCGGACTGGTCTAGAGAGTCCAAATAAAAGTCATGATTTATAAATACACGGAGGCGAGGATTATATATAAAAAATAAATATTTCATATATTTTTGCTCCCTTGCCCTATGCGGTTTATGTTGGGATTGTGGGATTTTACTTTGGATTTTGCTGGGTTTGTCTGGCTTAGATTAGAATTTTTCTCTACAATGAAATAACAATTATCTTAATTTCACTTTTCCTTTCAGTGTGGGAAGACTGATCCTATTGGACACTGCGGTTCTATAATGAACGGATTCAGAGTTTTGGGGGTGAATGTAGCGTTCCAGTATGAAGTTCTTTTGTTTGGAGAAGTTTAATTGTTTTTTTCTTACGTTTTGGACATTTTTTTGGTGTCATCAGAGAAAGAGGAGGAGTTTTGTGCGTTCTGCGGTTTTATATAAAGGGGGAGGGGTTTGTTATGATTATACTGTTCTGATTGGTTGAATTTTTCTTGCTATTGTCTATCGTTGCTGCTGATGAAAATAAAGATGGAGATTGATGCCTAATACTCGCCTCCGTGTATTTAGAAATCATGACTTTATGTCATGACCTAGAAAAATCCTAAATTCGCTAACACAGAGTCAACTATATTTAGGAGTTCCCAGGATTTGTACTATAATTTCAAGGTCTTTAAGGAGCATTTATATTCGACATTATTGTTTAATACCAGAGACCCTAATCACCAGTGCCTTTTCTAATATAGTAGTATAGTTTGGTTCATATCTACCTGGCTTTTAGAAACATTTCGGTGGTAAGCTATTTTAGTCATTACATTTTTGTAAAGGGCTATTAAAAAGAATAATGTTTAAGATTCGTATATTATAAAGGTCTAATATACAGCGATGTATATGATTACAAAACGTCTCCAAATTATTATATTACATATACAACATGGATTTCAACTTTGTTACTTTTTTTTTGCAGAAGGTATAAAAAGGTATTAAAAAACAAAGCTAAAGGAGAAATTTACAATTGCTTTCATTAGTTTGCATCCAGCTGTTATTTTTAACTCCATTTACACAAAATCACAATCCCCCAATGGTGTGAGACATGTGTCAGAAAACATGAAGATGCCAATAACCGTGGTCATTTAAAAGGGCGTGGCTTGAAAACAGGACGGGAGTTTAGGAAACAGGAAGTAAGTTTGGTGCTTTTTTTAAAGTTACGCATGTTATCTCTACTTAACACTCTGTTAGCAGGTATGCTTATCATCAAGAGCCTATTGAACAATGTAAGCCAAAAGGAGAAATTGTGGAAAATCAGTACAAATTACAAATGATTTTATTGGTCACTATATGTACAAAAATATGTCCCCCCCTCCCCCCCAAAAAAATTGAGAAAAAAAAGTTAAAAATAATATCCAATGAAGTAATTAGACTATTATGTGGAATGGCATTTCCCTTACAAAATAATAATTATTATATCAACACCCAAAATTACCGCGTTACAGAGACATTCATTGATAAGTGCTGGAAAATATGATTGTGGAACGCAAATGAGAAATAAATGAGTAATCTTGTGCATGATTGCAAACCCCCCCCCCCCCCTCATTTGATTTATTTGAAAGATTTTTTGGGTAACTGTATCTGGTTTCTACAGTAAGTAGGGGGATCGGTCACCTTAAATAGGCTTAATTAATGGAGAATAATTAATAGATTTAATAAATTAAGAATTAACTGTCTACAGGTCGTCTTTGTTTTAAATTGTTTAACAGAGTGATAATAATAATAATGATATCATTATTAATTAATATTGTATAACTTATCCTGTTTTAACACTCACTAAGAAAAATGTTCTGTAATGACTGTCCCCATTCTTCTTTATAAATATCTAAACCAACACAACGTATATTGATACCCCATTTTTGGAGAACCCTGAATAGAGAGACCAAACGGGCTGATATATGGAGAATGTCCTTTTCCTCCGCGGGCCCTACCACTATCATATGAATAAAAGTCAAATGTTCTAACATTGGAGCACTCACAATGGAAAGCAGTGGACTGTTCCTACAGTTCAGACCATTTTTAGAACTTTGCCTCAGAGGCGACTTTACTAAGTAATTGCGTCAAAGTTCAAGTCAACAGTTAGCAATTGCATTGATCAAAATAACCTTTTATGTTTTAAAAGCTTGATCACAGTATATTGATGGTGTGTGTCTTGGCCCTCTAAGTGTTAAAGCATGCATTTGTTGAAAACTCATGAACTTTTAACCCAGGATAATTAGCGAGCGGTTATTTCTTCCTACTTCGACTTTTTTTTTTTTTTTGGTACTTCCTTGATTGAAAAATAGATTGAGAGCAGACGCTGCCGTTGTATTGTAGATAATTGACTTCCCCAATAATTCACGATGGTTCCTGGCAGGATAAGTCTAGGAAGTGCAATGTAATCAGGGAATATCACCCAGAGGCTAAATGGATACCTTATTCCTCCCCTCCACAAACTCGCTCCAGGTCTCAATGCTCTCAATGTTATTCACAGGTCCATCTTGGGTCACGTCTTTCCAATCTTTGCACTCGGGCATTCGGTCACGTTGGTGTCTACGCGACGACCTTTGCCTCGCTCTGGATGTTAGAAAAGAAAGGAAAAGGAAATTTGGCAACAGGAACGTCGATTTGTGTCAAGAACCTCAAAGAGATTGTCGCGCAAGATAAAATAACAAGTTTCTATATATATTATCTTATGTATTAGTCTATTTACGAAGTGAGCTGAGATGCTGTTTTTGTGGGGAGCATATAACTTATCAAGAGAGGTTAAAGCACTTTTTTAAACCCTTGCTTCCTCCAAGAAAGTTAGGGTTAAAAAACATACCTTGCTTCTCTGTAGTAAACCCGACATGCATCTTAATAGACAGAGGCGGGATTACTCTCTGTCGACTAGATAAGCCGAATGGTTCTTATCGGCTGCTAGATACTATGTGCCTATGTATTTTATATATCTATTAGATTGTGAACTTGTTTGAGCAGTGCCCTTCTAAATTTGGCATGTTACCTGATTCATTAATGTTTTGTTGACCATTGTACATCACTGCAGAATATGATTACGTCAAATAAGTAATTTAGGTCTTTTACTTAAAAAAAAATAAAAAAAAATAAAGTAGTGCAACAATACTTTGGCTCCTCCTATAGTCAAACAGTCAAACATCACATTAGGATTGCAACGTACACGCTCCGACGGGAATACATCTTGCATGGAGTCCATGGCCTCCACTGCCACTGAATGGATGTCGGAGCCGGAACCCCGAACACAGTACAGGTAAGGGCCTGACGACTACCTTGAGCATAAATACTTGGCGACGAAGCTTCCTTCTCATGGATCTGTGGTGGGACTAGGACACAATTGGAAATCACAGTTACACATCAAATAATTCTGGCTCTGGAGCACATTTCACACCTTTCCTTTCTAGAACCCCTACAGAAGGAAGAGGCTGAAATATAAAAACCAGAACGCAATGCTCACCAAGAATTAGCACAGAAGATTCTATTTTATTCCAAGAATCTATGGACCATAAACAGATCACAAGCCATTTGTATGTGATGCATTAGCTCTTTTTGAATGGTCTCGGTTGGTGTTGCTCAACCTTATTGGATAGAACACAACATACTGTAGTAGAACAACTACAATATAGAGAGAATATAATTATTAAACAACATCAAAAAGGATATATTTAATTTGTTGGGAGTATCACCTTGAACCTGATAAAAAAAATATAGTAACAAAAAAAAAAATCACCCTTACAGCGAATAGATCTGCTTAGTACATACAATATATCGGTGCCTTAGTTAAGTTAGTACCAGAGGGCTGAATAAATTTAAGTTTCCTGTAGCTTAGTGCCATTTGATATATTGTATAAACGAAGCTGACCTGATCACTATAAAGGTAATACAATCACGTATTCTGTTTCTATATATTTTTTGTATCAGGATCAAGGAGATACTTCCAGCAAATCAAATGTATCCTTTTTATTGTTCTTTAATAAAGGCCATGTTTTAACTGCATTATTCTTTATCGTAGTTATACCAGGATAGCCATATGGCTTTCTGTAAGGTAAACTTTATATACTACATGTCGTACAATCCAGCTGTTGGACTACAACTTGCACAAAACTTCCTAAGTATTCGATTCTTTCCCCTCCAGAAAGTTGATTGGGTCTTACTCTTCCACAAGTAGTGTAATCCTTACTTTACTTACTAAAGTTTCTACAGTTGTTTTCCCTCAAGTACCTTTAAGATGAAATAGAAAGGATCAACTGGATCATCACTGTAAAAGGTGCAACTTGATGGATGATGTGCTCTTATACAACCTAACAAATTATGTAACCATGTGATCATTGAAAGAACGCATCACAAAGAAGTGTTGACTTTAAAAGAAACATGGAAGAAGTTGGGACAATACATTAAGGTTTCATTGGGGATTCTGAATTTAAGAAGCTATAGAAAATAAAATTAAGGTTTAAATAATATCTACAGGTAGCCTGTAATTTCTCATATGCATTTTGATACAATAAAGATATTTTCTTTAGTGTATATTGTTTTATAACCATTTTTATTGTCAATTATTACATGTTACAGAAAATTTGTATTGACACAGTTGTTACAAAAGGTACAAGTATACGTAACACAGATTCTCATAATAAGATACAAAATAAGAAAGGGGTTCATTAGATGCTGTTTTGATGGAAGAATAAAAGGGGATGGCACACACATTTTTTTTCTTATCATCAATTAAAATAAAATGAATTAACTTTATAACACGCCTGTCAAACACAAACAAAAATATAAGTTTTCATTTATATAATTTAGAAAAGTGGGCAAACTATACTTTGGAGGTGGAGATGGGCCTAGGTATGAGTAAAATAAAAGTTAAAGATTGGAAAAAGCTAACAACATGGAGTGGGGAGAGGAAGAAAAGACAAAATCATAAATTGGAAGAATGGAGGAAAAATACCCCAACCTTCTAAAAATATATATATATAAATTCCTACATTTTACGCTTCACTAAGACTCACTGGGTAGGCTTCATATATATTAAAGATACGCCACCTACTCAGTTAACTTTAGTACTCCTGATTATAAAAGAAATACCTTCAAGTTCATAAAAGCTCTTCCTGTTAAATGCCCACCCCAACCAAATAAATTATTTAATCATTTCACATTTTGTGTCTTTTTAGTCTTTTTTTTTTCCGGGTATAATGTATTAAAGCCTTTTGGTATATGATGCATGGAGACAATGCTGATTACTTGAAAGCCCTTGTTTCACATTGTAAACATTTGCAATTTTTAGCTCTACAATCTTGAAATCATATTTTGTTATGTTTTTAATGAACTTGTATGGATATATTTATGGATCTACCATTATGCAGAATCCCGCTTACCATTCACAACCAACTGTATGCTGATATGTTCTTCTAAACTAGCCTGTTCATTCCTCAGCACCAGAGTATATATCCCAGCGTCCAACTCCATGACATCCCTGATCTGGAGGGCGTGCAAGGATTGACGATACTTGTTGTATATGCTGCCTAATTGTATCAGCTTCCCATCTTTAAACCTGTCAAAGAAAGAGAAATAGTTTTTTTTTTAATATCGTACATTTTATGTTATGTTTCCATAGAACCAGCAGTTGAATATAATGGTGACATTTTGGATGTAATCGGTTCTAGTCTCCCATTGACTAAAGTGAATACTACAATTAAGGTTTAATTAGAACAGTGACTATACCTTGACTCATCTCAGGGTTTTTTTGGGGGGGCTCAGCTTGGATGAATTCACCCAGCGATGTTACCAGCCATCAAGTAGGTTATGTAACTCTCTACTTGACGAAGAGGAGAGTTCTTGGGCTCAGTGGAAACCTTTTAGGATCCTTGCAAGTTAATTTGAGTCTTCAGTGGCATCATGGATTTAAAAAGTTCTTATGGTAAAACGGTGAGTTTGCCCATGGTAGTCATGAAACACCCAAGATAATACTTCCCTGGCTGTTATTTATATATAATTAGCACATATCCATTCCACTCATTTTTTTGTTTAATTTGTATCTGTAATTTGCAAGGAACAAGGGCAAGCTAGGCGCCACTCTGTAGGAGGCCCTTTTTTTTTTTTGCAATTTGATCTTGCCAAATGCAATCAGTTTTAATAATGGACGTTTGTGAGTGGGTGCCAAAACCATGGTTCACCTAGGGTCCCGAATCCCTAAGGGGCGAGTGTGGACACAACAATTCGGATAAAATTAGTTGTTCACAGCAAATGTTGCCAATAGATTGAGTGAGTTAAACAATATCTGTAGAGCTGAACTCAGCAAGGCTTCAGGGAATGAACTTTTGGGAAAAAATCTATTTGAACAATGAATTGGAACAGGTCATGGAATGTACACTATGAAAATGAAAAATATTGAAAAAATTACATTTTCTCTTGAAGTAGCTAGAAATAATGCCCCAGTGGAAAACGATACAGAGATCACGGTTATTTAATAGGCGTAGCAACTGACAGCAGATAAGGATTACTTGGCGCACTAGAGAGCGCTGTTACTTGATTCAAATCCCATGTATGAAAAGTGATCCTTATTCTTTAATTTTCCATATTAGTCCCAAGTTTGTAGGAATCTGTTTAATTCATCTATGCAGTGAGTGCACATTTTTACTTACGTGAACAATGTAGGTTAATGTGACCCTGTAATCAAACTAAAAATTGTTTTGTACTTCTTAGTCATTGCAAATATAGTTTTATATGCATAATTCATGAGTTGTATTTTAAACTGTGGGTTTATTTCAGCTATAATAAAAACGTGCAGGGTTTTGTTACCTAAAGGTGAGGTGTGTGTACATGCTGAAAATCAGGTGTGTGTACAAGTTAGGGGAAGAACTCCCACTGTGATGTAATTCTCGGTCTTTAATCACCAAGAAAGTATATTCCTTAAAAGACTGAAGCATTCTATTCTACCGTAAGTTTTCATTTGATGCTGTGTTTAGAGTGGGGCGGCCTGTTCTATAAAATACTTGATATTCTATTCAATATACACCGCTCTGGGCCGAAATGGATTCGGACAAGTAAAACAAATTTCAGAAATCCCCGAAATCCCGCTAATCAACATCCTTGAAATCAGGTCCGAAACTGGCTGTTCGGTCTGTTCAGAAACCGAAGCATCAGAATAATGCAAATTCAATGATCTATATAGTTACATTGCTGGTTTTATTAAAATTTTTTAGATACCATCAGGTTCTGTCAGATACCATCAAAAATTATAAGAGACCAGCAGATTCTATCAGATACCAGCAGATTCTATCACATACTGTCAGATATTATCAGATACCAGCATATTCCATCAAATGCCATCAGATAACATCAGATTCTATCAGATACTACCAGATTCTATCAGATACCATCAGATTATATCAGATACCATCGGATTATATCAGATACCAGCAGATTCTATCAGATACCAGTATATTCTATCAAATGCCATCAGATACCATCAGATTCTATCAGATACCAATACATTCTATCAAATGCCATCAGATACCAGCAGATTCTATCAGTATCGAAAAACGACAACTCAACAGATTTTTCCTCTTTTGAAATTCACAGTGTTCATACACAACAATGTCAAAGAATGAAAACAAGTCTATTATACCATTGAAATGTGGGTGGCGGATAAGCTGATATTTTAACGGCCAGTTTTGCCATCTTATCTCCAGCTGTAGCTTCAATCGCCTTCTTCTCCTTGTTCTCCAACGTGATGAAAGGTTTCTCTAGAAAGCAGAACATAATATGAAAAAAACAGGAAAACCATGGTAGGTTTGGATGTTCAGACAAAAGCATAAAATCGTAAGCAAATGGTTTATTTAAAAAAAATAAATGTATCTGATCAATAAATAATATCCCTATCTAAACTGGGGGTTTGAGTTTGGAACAGAATCATGTCTCATCTACAAGATAAAATCTCTGTTTTCTGGAGTTGTTGTATCTATTAAAAAAAAGTGTAATACTGTTTTTGTAGATATTAATGAGGGATTATGTTAGGTCTTCATAACTGTATGAAGGGATTGAGGGGGATATTTTTTCACTTACTGGTCCTGAATTATGACTATTTGTCAAGCAAGTGGGTATAGCATATATATAACCATATTTAGTCCCCAACAATGTCTCTATCGCCCCCAACTCATGTGATCTCAAGTTCTAGACACCTCCATCTACATCCAATCAAATCCCTTCCATAATGTCCCATTTTTTATTTCCTTTTCGTTGTGTACCGTGGACTAAGACATCGCAGCTCCTTTGGTACTGCCACGTCTCGCTAGAAGCATGGCAAATGTACGTCCCGAGATCATCTTGGTTCACATCAGGCACAATGATGGTACTGTACACTTCTGTGTGGTCTTGCTGTGGGCGACGGTCAGATGTCTCAATCACATAGCGATGACCCTACAAGTAGAAAGAGAAGCCAGTGAGGCGGTGACATAATGCAGGGTTCTCGTTCAATTGGGGGCCAATGATCTAGTCACCATGGAAACTTGATGGGATAATTAAACCCGCTTAGGAACTTAACTTTTTGCATTAGCCCCCAGTAAGCCAATACTTTGTGTTAAGGAAAATCCTTACTGATAAAACAAGGTGGTTCAACAATATAGAAAAAAATGGATCTCACAAATAGCAAATGTGCTAAGTAAGGAGACGACCACTAGGGGGGGTAACCCTGAATAGAAAAACAAAATGTAAATGGACATCAGTGGAGTCTGGAAATTAAAACGTAGCTTTTATTAGTATTCGATAAAAATGAGTAGTTAAAAATAGGTGTACACAGAACAAACTGGTGAAAAAATAATGAACTAAGTGAAAAAAAAAAAAAAAATTAGGCTTGCTTGTCCAGATAGGAATATAGAATATCAAAAAAATATATAAAATGAAAAAAGAAACGAATACAGCAGTGACAATAAGCTGAATTAAACAGAAGAGAATCAGTGTGAGCACAAAGGGAACTGGGATAACACAGTAAAGTGAATAAAGGGAAAGTGAAAAAATGTGTGTATATTTATGTATGTGTGAACAATGAACACACATCCACCAGCTGGTTTACTATTTAAGCTTCACGTTTTTGATGGTCTTTACCCCCTGACCAAGGTGGCGAAACGCGCGCCGGGTTAGGGTCCTATTGTCCTTCTGCCTGTACTTTGTGCCTTACTTATGTTTGTATTTAGTGCTTATTGCTTGCTTTACTGGTGTATGTGGTGCCAGCCCTAGCCTTCATTCATTAGAATCAAATAAACTGATTATCCTCTCTATTGGGCAGACCTGGCTGCACCAACACCCTATACACTATCTGCAATCATATGAGCCTTACTGGGTACAATCCACAGGAGCTCTTTATTATAAGTGGAGCATGTGCAGACACATATAGGAATTTATTCCATCCAGACCCTGCTGTTTGCATGTGTTCCACTCTCACCTGATCATCCTTAACCCTATGAGGTACAAATTATCTAATAACAATATCCTTATTCCTAACCCCTCGCTCTCTACCCTGTATATATATAACATATATTCACCTTTACTTCCCTATATCTCCAAAGAGAGCGTGGGTAATAAGTTATCTCTTCAAGCTTGGGGCTGGGTTATGCCATTTGCTCTGTGGATCATCTAGGCAAAGGGTGCATTTTTCAGGCAGGGACAACTGAGAACCTACATATTCAGTGATCAGTTTTTCTTTCTATCACTATCAACTGTCAGATATGGACAGAAGTATAAAGTAACACTGAATAATGTCTGATCACTGAGCTTGCTTCTCCACTTAACAATTTGATATTCTATATTCCTATCCAGAGTCATACTAACTATCTATCTGGACAAGCAAGCCTAATTTTATATTTATTTTCACTTTATTCACTGTTTTTTCACCAGTTTGTTCTGTGTACACTTATTTTTAACTACTCCTTTTTATCGAATACTAATAAAAGCTAAGTTTTAATTTCCAGACTCCACTGATGTCCATTTGTGGTTCAACAAGGAAGGATAAAACTTACCAGGAAAGGTTAAAGCATCTTAACATGAATAGCTTGGAGGAAAGACGTAACAGGGGGGGGGTATGATAGAAACATTTACATAAAGGGAATCAACACAGTAAAGGAAGAGAGTATATTTAAAAGAAGAAAAACTACCACAACTAGAGGACATAGTCTTAAATTAGAGGGGCAACGATTTAAAAGTAATATCAGGAAGTATTACTTTACTGAGAGGGTAGTGGATGTATGGAATAGCCTTCCGGCAGAAGGGGTAGAGGTAAACACAGTCAAGGATTTTAAGCATGCGTGGGATAGACACAAGGCTATCCTAGCTATAAGACCGGGAACGGGGGACTAATAAAAGTATTAAAAAAAAATTGGGCAGACTAGATGGACCGAATGGTTCTTATCTGCCAACACATTCTATGTTTCTATGTAACAATATATACTTAACCCCAGGGGGTAACAATGTGCTGCAGGACGAATATCACACTTTTACAAATCACAGGCCTGAAGTGAAAAACCTTCTTACCATTTTACCAGGATATTCCCAATTAAAATTGACTGGGGTATTAAACTCGGCGGTCACAGTGCAATTCAGTACTAGCTGTTCCCCCATCAGCAACTCCACCGTGTTTTTAGGAGATAACTGCATGTCATAGAACTGAATTCCTGTAAAGAAAATAAATATATATATATAACAAAATGCACAAAATATTAGTAAGAGCTTATACCGCAAACACAAATTTGGCTTTTATTTTTAAATAATGTAGACTCAAGTTATGCTTGTACCTTGGTTCCCACCAATGGTTTTGGTGGACACTTAATGGTGCAGCCATCTTGCTTCCTATAAGACCTCATGGGAAGCTGGGTTAGCATTAACATTTCTTGATAATATTGTCCTTGCAACAAATATTATCGCTAGATCAAGGTTTCCCAGTATGATAAAGCCCCACTACAGTTCAGGATTAGCATTACGGCTATAAGAGCATTATGGGAGATGAAGTCCACAACATCTGGAGTGCAAAAGGTTGCCCTGCCATAAACCATTTTTTTTTAGAAGGGAAATATAATAAGGACAAAAAAAAAATGAGAGACTGATTGAATCAGGCAGTTGTGGACACTATGGAAGAGCTAGCAATAAGAGAAAGGAAGTGGTGTTGTAGAAATGGTAAATCATGAGAAAAGGGCAGTAATTAGTATAATATAGACCTGTCTGCAGTGCTTCTTTCACCAAATTCCACCCTGAACATGCCCTTGAATAAAACAGCTACGTGGTCACCCTAGATCAGGGGTATTCAATCTTTTGCATGGTGGATGTTGTGGACTACATTTCCCATCATGCAAAGCATTTATTATTTGTTGTCCTCTCTCTCTAGCAAGGTAGGTATTATGGTATGTTGTCTGTTACCTGTGAAATGGACAAAGAAGTAATTGGACAAAAACTCTTTCCCATCAATGACGGTTCGGCAGCGCAGCAATAGGACATCCCTTATCCAATCAGAAGGGACCAACATCCCTTCTTTGTTGTCCCATGTGACACTCTCCCCATCTGGAATAATAATGGAGTTTGGCTGGAGGAAAAAAAAGCAAATTGTTATTTGCAGGGCCGGCCTTAAGTGTCCCGGCGCCCTGTGGGGGCTTCCCCCATGGCGCCCCCCCCCACCTGTTCTGTTTCTCTCCCCCTGTTCTGTCTCTCTCCCCCCTCCCCCTGTTCTGTCACTCTCCCCCCCCCCTCATCCTGTTCTGTCTCTCACCCCCTGTTCTGTCCTTCTCTCACCCCCTGTTCTCTGTCTCCCCCCTCTCCTTCCTTTGCCTGTTCTGGATCAGAGGAGGGGGCGGAGCTAACCGGCTGAGAGGTGTAGCTCCGCCCCCACCCTGTGAAGCAGAGCGTCTGCTTCACTGGCAGCAAGACAAAGTGCTGCTCGGCTCCCCATGCTTAGTGCAAGCATGGGGAGCCGAGCAGCACTATCTCTTGCTGCCTGCAGCTCCCCCTGAAGCAGAAGCTTCTCTGCTTTGCAGGGAGGGGGCGGACCTACACCTCTCAGTCTGTTAGCTCCGCCCCCTCCCCGGACCCAACAGATGCTTGCCGAGCTGAGGGCTGGTGAGGGGGGATCTTTTGATCTCCCCCCAGCCAGTGCCTCTACCGGCTTTTTTTTTTCTTCTAGCGGCCGGGTGGGCGCCCCCTGGGATGTTGCGCGCTGTGCGCTCGCACACGTCGCACACCCCTAAGGACGGCCCTGGTTATTTGATACAAATGTTAAATCTTAGACCAGTGAATGCTAACCTACATACTGTTTGGGAACTACATATCCCCTGATTCTCTGTCAGCCTTAAAGGGATTAGATAAACTAAACATTATTCTTACTGTGAGTGTAGAGAATAAATAAAACAATGTATGAGAATTATCTATACATTGTGTTAGCAAAACTGCAAGCCTAAAGATGCAAAGATTTAAAAGTAATATCAGGAAGTATTACTTTACTGAGAGGGTAGTGGGTGTATGGAAAAGGAAACACAGTCAGGGAGTTTAAGCATGCGTGGGATAGGCACAAGGCTATCCTTGCTATAAGACCGGGAACTGGGGACTAATAAAAGTATTTAGAAAATTGGGCAGACTAGATGGACCGAATGGTTCTTATCTGCCGACACATTCTATGTTTCTATGTTTCCAAAAAATGTGATTTCAATTTATCCATGGAGTCTCCTACTTATGACATCATCTGTGGCTTAATATGCAAATTACACATTTCCCATTGAAAAGCAGTTCATTTAAATATCAAGCCACAGGTGATGTCATAAGCAGGAGACTCCACAGACCCATTTAAAACACATTTTTCTCCTACTTTAGGCATTTGGATATTTCGCTAACACAATGTATAGATCATTTCCAATCATTTCTTATTTTCAACATTCACAGTGACAATGTTTAGATGATACAGTCCCTTTAAGTCAACGTTTGCCATCAATGTCCTAGACTCACACGCAGTGTCTATATTACATTCACTATTATATTGACATAACCCAAACCAGGACAGGAACAGATTTTTACACAAATCCACGCAATACAGTGTTCATTGATCGGTCCGTGGCACTTACCGTGTACAAAGTTACATTAAGGTCTGGAACTGATACTAGACATGGAACTCTAGTGGTCTCCTTGTTAACGAGTAGTGTCCCAAGGGTGCTAATGAAGGGCTGTTCCCAATCTGTGAATGGAAGAGTGAAAATATCAGAAAGCCATAAAGTTTCAACTGCTCAGTAATGGGAACCATCAGCTCCATCAATATGAACAGTTGTCAAGAAGAGGTCTACATACTCATGATCCAGCTTATACCCAGCACGTACCCCCAAAAACACTAGTTAACATAATAACAATTATTTTTTAGTGTACCAGGTATGTGAATAGCCCCAAAAGTGTAAAATATTTGTTCCATTACTCTAATTTTGTGATTATTTTTTACACTTCATTTATTGACTATGCTTATAGTTTCCTAATGTATATCCTTTTGGAAATAAATAGTAAATTACTTAAAAGTTTAAAAAAAATCGATGCATTATATGGTATAACTTTATGGGAGATAAAGAGATGTCTGTACAATGTGTAGCAAATGTGCAGAATTCTTTATAACTGTTTAGTTCTATGCCTTGCCATCTGTCTGACTGAACTGTCTGGCCAACTGCACACTAAGTACCAATTCCTGGAGGACAGCAAGTTCCATTTGAGGGATTACAGATTAGATAACAGTGGTTTTTGTTCTCAGTAGCAATGGATGAGGGGGATGGGATGGTTCTTCACAGCTTCTTGAACGCAGTAGCTTCACCGTGACCTCTCCGCGATGGCCAGTTTATCACGAGGGAGGTCGTCGCCGGACCTTTCTTTGTGGGATAGTTCATCGCGGGATTGCACAAGGTGAGTATTATTAGGGGTTAGGTGTTAGTATTAGGGTTCGGGGGTTAGTGATAGTATAAGGGTGCAGAGGGGTTAGTGTTACTATTAGGGTGCGCGGGGGGGGTCAGTGTTAGTGTTAGTATTAGGGCTCAGGGGGTTAGTGTTAGTATTAGGGTTTGGGGGGTAGTGTTAGGGGTATTAGTGATTGGGTTCAGGGGGTTAGTATTATGGTTCGGGAGGGGGGTTTAATATGGGGGTTCGGGAGGGGTAACTTTTAGGGGGGATTTAATTTACTAGGGGGGTTTACTCTGACTGTCAGCACTTACAGTGTGGCGGTGAAATGTCCGCGTTGCCTTTCAACACTGACAGTTCAGCAATCAAACTGCTGCTCTGAACTGTCAGCATTGAAGCAGCCATGAACAACTGTCTTAGATGCTGGATGAGCATGGTCAGAGCTATCCCCGTGGTCTTCCGTGTCTTGTCTACTTACCTCTCACGAATACATGAACACTGGCAGCCGTGGTTCCCTTGATCTTGGCTTTGATATCTCTGTAGTGACAGCAGTAGGACCCTGTGTCATTAGCCCGTGATCCTACCAGTTTGAACACCTTGCAGTAAGGTTTGCCGGGGACACCTTCACACTCCTCCTCTGTTGCGCCATAACCGCCGCCAATGCTCACAGCCAACTTGCTGCCCTTTTCCTTTGAATCCGTGTCCGTCTCTTTAAAGCCCCCAGGCCACGACCACTTCAGAGGTAACTGTCCCCTAGTAATTTGATGTTTAAAAAGAATCTCCATTAGTGGGATAATAAATAAAACTTTTCTTTAGACAAGTTTTTACCCAGCTCACCTAACAACTTCATTTTGCAGTGAACTTCACATTTTAACTGCCCTTGCTGTACGATCAAAAACATTCCGAAAGCTGAACATGAACAACTCTCCAAAAGGTTTGTTCATGGACCTTGAGTGTATGTGCAGACAGCAATCCCAGCCTCTTATTGGTGCTTTTTCAAAACAAATCAATTAATAAATATAAAAGCAATTGCATGCCATAAATCACCTGGTCATGCCAAATGAATACTTCCCAACTAGCCCGGAGGGCAATGCACAATGGGGCATGAAAGGAGGTGTATCATCTTTGAGTGTCACTCAAAATGGAAAATGCGCGCAAGGTCATCGCCGGACCTTTCTTCGCTACACGGGACAGTTCATTGCGGGATCTCTGAAGGCGAGTATTATTAGGGGTTAATGTTAGTATTAGGGTTCGGGGGGGGTTAAAGTTATTGGTATGGTTCGGGGTGTTAATGTTAGTATTAGGATTTGTGGGGTTAAAGTTATTAGTATGGTTCGGGGTGTTAGTGTTAGTATTAGGGTTCGGGGGGGTAGTTAGTATTAGGGTTCGGGGGGTAATATTAGTATTAGGGTTCGGGGTGTTAATGTTAGTATTAGGGTTCTGGGTGTTAATGTTAGTATTAGGGTTCAGGGTGTTAATGTTAGAATTAGGGTTCTGGGTGTTAATGTTAGTATTAGGGTTCAGGGTGTTAATGTTAGTATTAGGGTTCAGGGTGTTAATGTTAGTATTAGGGTTCTGGGTGTTAATGTTAGTATTAGGGTTCGGGGGGGTTAATGTTATTGGTATGGTTCGGGGTGTTAATGTTAGTATTAGGATTTGTGGGGTTAAAGTTATTAATATGGTTCGGGGTGTTAATGTTAGTATTAGGGTTCGGGGGGTAGTTAGTATTAGGGTTCGGGGGGTAATATTAGTATTAGGGTTCGGGGTGTTAATGTTAGTATTAGGGTTCTGGGTGTTAATGTTAGTATTAGGGTTCAGGGTGTTAATGTTAGTATTAGGGTTCTGGGTGTTAATGTTAGTATTAGGGTTCTGGGTGTTAATGTTAGTATTAGGGTTCGGGGTGTTAGTGTTAGTATTAGGGTTTGGGGGGTAATATTAGTATAAGGGTTCGGGGTGTTAGTGTTAGTATTAGAGTTCGGGGGGGGGGGGTAATATTAGTATTAGGGTTCCGGGGGTTAATGCTAGTATTATGGTTCGGGGTGTTAATTATTAGTATTAGGGTTCGGGGGTAATGTAAGAATTAGGGTTCGGGGGTAAATGTTAGTATTAGGGTTCGGCGGGTTAATGTTAGTGTTAGGGTTCGGGGTAGTGTTAGTATTAGTGTTTGGGCTGGGGGAATTAGTATGGGGGTTCGGGGTCACTTTTGGGGGGGTTGATTTATTGGGGGAGTTTGATTCATTAGGTTGGGGTGTAAGCGCTGACAGTTCAGTGCTGATCTGTCAGCGCTTACATTGTCGCGATGAAGCGGCCGCGTTGATCTTTACCGCTGACAGTTCGGCTTTCAAACTGCCAGTGCTGAACTGTCAACGGTCTGTCCTAGACGCATCCTGTGCTCAACTCTGAGCAAGCACATAATTACTTCTCCTCTGGTCTCTCGGAGAATTGGGACACTGGAGGATGAAGTTGGGACTGCACGACTGTAGTCCCAAATCGCTACTGCCGCTCATAAAGTGGGTCAGTTGGGGAGTGTAATGTACCCATTATGAACGATTCACAGAAGTGCCAACTGGTGTTACAGATTTACAGAAGCATCCAACTTATATGAGTCAACCTATAATAAACATAATAAATAACCAACAGAACACCTCGACGGTATCATCTCAAACTCCTGTTACATGTTTATAGAAAGGGGGGATATTCTTCACATACAATAAAATAGTCCATATGTTACATGCAGATCTTGTAATTACACAATTCATCAAATGTGCAACCTTGTGTACTAGACATGTGCCAAACTAAAATTTTTGTTTCGTTTTCGTCCATTCGGACGAAAATGTTATTGATTTAATCTAAAACGAAATTCGTTCATTATTTTCGTTTCGTTTTATTCGTTCGTTTTATAGAATACGTGTAATACTATTGGCTTTCTATAAACCGAACGAGAGCCCCATTCATAAGAAATTCTTATGAATGGGGCTCTCGTTCGGTTCATAGAAAGGCAATAGTACTACATGTTTTATATAAGCCGAAAGTCTATAAACCGAACGTTCGGTTTATAGACTTTCGGCTTATGGAATACATGTAATCCTATTGCTATTCTATAAACCGAATCGTTTTATTCGTTCGTTTTATAGAATACGTGTAATACTATTGGCTTTCTATAAACCGAAGGAGAGCCCCATTCATAAGAAATTCTTATGAATGGGGCTCTCGTTCGGTTTATAGAATAGCAATAGGATTACATGTATTACATAAGCCGACAGCCTATAAACCGAACGTTTGGTTTATAGGCTGTCGGCATTTCACTACACGGAGACAGAGTCTCCATTCATAAATTTATGAATGCATACATGCATTCCATAAACCGAAAGTCGTTCATTATGTCGGTTTATGGAATGTACTATGTATGTGTAATGCTATTGTATTCTATAAACCGACTCTATTTCGGCTTATAGAATGCAATAGTACTACGAATGGACGAATGAAAGAATGATTTTCGTTTATTAACCATTCGTTCATTCGGCTTTCGTTAGCTTAGCATTTTCGTATTCGTTTTTCGGACGAATGGACGAAAATGCTATTTTCGGACGAAAAGGCATTCGTCCGAAAACGAATGCACATGTCTATTGTGTACAGTCTGGGAATTGTACAATGTCCCTTATAGTTCATGAAATGTGCACAACTATTGCTGCTCTCTTTTTGGGAATTCGATGTACAATTCAAGAATGCAGAAATACATATGCACAATTCATGAAATGTGTTGGCTCCTTTCACATTTCGTGACTTGTGCAAGAGCGACGTACAATCCATGGCAAACTACTCATTTCATGATCATTCCTTTGATCATTGGCACAAAACTCATATATATATAGTCGCATCTAACTTTTTATGCATAGGAAAGAAGAACACAATATGGCTAACAATTATACCCCATGTGAATAGTTTACATTCCGAGAATACCAGAATATGATTGATATGTAAATTGAAATTTATTGGAATTAGAAATTTGAAATATTCTCCTCACTGCTGTGTTTAAACACATAAATACAAATATACAACAGGTTCGTGATGGATATTTGACCTTATATGCACTACCAGGGGATCATTTTTTGAAACATTTAACAGGTAACCACAAGAGCAGAAGCCATGAGAGCAAAATAATAAATCATTCTCCTGTATGCATTCTCAAATAGTACAATCAAGAAATGGAAACTTTTACATATAAAAAAGTAGTTTGCTTACCTTTATTCCTTCGGCAACCCCTGCATGCATCTCTAACCATATAGATTGCTTTTAGTGGCTAGCTATATGGTGATATATATAGTAGACATGTGCAAAACTAAAATTTTCGTTTCGTTTTCGTCCATTCGGACGAAAATGTTATTTATTTCGTCTAAAACGAATTTCGTTCATTAGTGCATTCGTTTCAGACGAAATTCGTTCATTATTTTCGTTTCGTTAATTTTTTTCGTTCGTTTTATAGAATACAATGTAATACTATTGGCTTTCTATAAACCGAACGAGAGCCCCATTCATAAGAAATTCTTATGAATGGGGCTCTCGTTCGGTTCATAGAAAGGCAATAGTATTACTTGTATTCTATAAGCCGAAAGTCTATAACCGAACGACTTTCGGTTTATAGACTTTCGGCTTATGGAATACATGTAATCCTATTGCTATTCTATAAACCGAACGACTTTCGGTTTATAGAATAGCCATAGGTTTACATGTATTACATAAGCCGAAAGTCTATAAACCGAAAGTCGTTCGGTTTATAGGCTGTCGGCATTTAACTATACAGAGACAGAGTCTCCATTCATAAAATTATGAATGGAGACTTTGTCTCCGTGTAGTAAAATGCCGACAGCCTATAAACCGAACGTTCGGTTTATAGGCTGTGGGCATTTTACTACACGGAGACAAAGTCTCCATTCATAATTTTATGAATGGAGACTCTGTCTCCGTGTAGTAAAATGCCGACAGCCTATAAACCGAACGTTCGGTTTATAGGCTGTCGGCTTATGGAATACATGTATTCCTATTGCTATTCTATAAACCGAAAGTCGTTCGGTTTATAGAATAGCAATAGGAATACATGTATTCCATAAGCCGACAGCCTATAAACCGAACGTTCGGTTTATAGGCTGTCGGCATTTTACTACACGGAGACAGAGTCTCCATTCATAAAATTATGAATGGAGACTTTGTCTCCGTGTAGTAAAATGCCGACAGCCTATAAACCGAACGTTCGGTTTATAGGCTGTCGGCTTATGGAATACATGTATTCCTATTGCTATTCTATAAACCGAACGACTTTCGGTTTATAGAATAGCCATAGGATTACATGTATTATATAAGCCGAAAGTCTATAAACCGAAAGTCGTTCGGTTTATAGGCTGTCGGCATTTAACTATACAGAGACAGAGTCTCCATTCATAAAATTATGAATGGAGACTTTGTCTCCGTGTAGTAAAATGCCGAAAGCCTATAAACCGAACGATCCGTTTATAGACTTTCGGCTTATATAATACATGTAATCCTATGGCTATTCTATAAACCGAACGTTCGGTTTATAGAATAGCAATAGGAATACATGTATTCCATAAGCCGACAGCCTATAAACCGAACGTTCGGTTTATAGGCTGTGGGCATTTTACTACACGGAGACAAAGTCTCCATTCATAATTTTATGAATGGAGACTCTGTCTCCGTATAGTTAAATGCCGGCTTTTAACTATACGGAGACAAAGTCTCCATTTATAATTTTATGAATGGAGACTCTGTCTCCGTATAGTTAAATGCCGGCTTTTAACTATACGGAGACAAAGTCTCCATTTATAATTTTATGAATGGAGACTCTGTCTCCGTATAGTTAAATGCCGGTGTTCTGACAAATTTCTGGAGCAAATTCTCCTGCGCAATCGCAGGAGAATTTGCTCACTGCGCATGCGCATAAAGTTACAGCTGATAACTCAGCTGTAACTTTGTGACCACCGCGCATGCGCCAGCTGCGCAACCCACCTCCCGCCCCCTCACACCCCCTGCACACCCCTTCTTACCAGATCATCGACCACAGCGATACACAGCGCATGCGCACGCCTATCCAGCCGTTTGGGAATGTGCGCGTCCGTTGTTGTGTTCTTAAGGTGGTAAGTAACATGGGGCGTCGGGACATAAGGGGGCAAGCATCCTGGTGAGGGCTGCCTCATCTTGATGGGATTTGTGATCCTCCTGCTGCATCAATAATACAGCAGGAGGATCACAAATCCCATCAAGATGAGGCAGCCCTCACCAGGATGCTTGCCCCCTTATGTCCCGACGCCCCGTGTTACTTACCACCTTAAGAACACAACAACGGACGCGCGCATTCCCAAACGGCTGGATAGGCGTGCGCATGCGCTGTGTATCGCTGTGGTCGATGATCTGGTAAGAAGGGGTGTGCGGCGGGTGTGAGGGGGCGGGAGGTGGGTTGCGCAGCTGTCTCATGCACGGTGGTCACAAAGTTACAGCTGAGTTATCAGCTGTAACTTTATGCGCATGCGCAGTGAGCAAATTCTCCTGCGATTGCGCAGGAGAATTTGCTCCAGAAATTTGTCAGAACACCGGCTTTTAACTATACGGAGACAAAGTCTCCATTTATAATTTTATGAATGGAGACTCTGTCTCCGTATAGTTAAATGCCCACAGCCTATAAACCGAACGTTCGGTTTATAGGCTGTCGGCTTTTAACTATACGTTTGTCTCCATTCATAAATTTATGAATGGAGACTCTGTCTCCGTATAGTTAAATGCTATTGTATTCTATAAACCGACTCTATTTCGGCTTATAGAATGCAATAGTACTACGAATGGACGAATGAACGAATGATTTTCCTTTATTAACTATTCGTTCATTCGATTTAGTTAGCTTAGCATTTTCGTTCTTCGTTTTTCGGGCGAATGGACGAAAATGCAATTTTCGGACGAAAATGCATTCGTCCGAAAACGAATGCACATGTCTAGTATATATTCACATGTAAATTGCTTTTTTAATAAAAAATTATGATATAAATAAAATCTTGTTTTTATTTCCTTTTATGTGACAAAGCTGCCTCTCTCTTTCCCTTGCCCCCAGATTTGTCGCTCTCCCCCCCTTAGTGTTGTCTCTCTCTCACTCTCCCTTTGGCTCCCCCCTCGCTCCCCTTGTGTCTGTCTCTTCCCCCCTTCCCTCCCCTTGTTTCTCTCTGCCCCCCCCCTTGTTATTCTGTCCCCCCCTCACCTGTTTCTTGCTCCCTGGTGGCTAGTGGGGGCAGCCGGGGGATGTATGCACTATACATAATAGACGGAAGTGTCGGGCAGCATGGAGGTTGTCTGCACGATTCGTGCAGACATCCCCCAGCTGCCCGATTCTCCCTGGTGGCTAGCGAGGCAGCGGTGGATGTCTGCGCGATGAGCGAGACCTCCCCTGCTGCCGCCCGGAACGACAGCCAGGACTTTTATGAGGAAGCCGGAAGTACCCAGCTTCATCATAGAAGTCCCGGCGGTCATGCCGGGCGGCAGCAGGAGAGGTCTCGCTCATCGCGCAGACATCCTCCGCTCCCTCGCTAGCCACCAGGGAGAATCGGGCAGCTGGGGGATGTCTGCACGAATCGTGCAGACAACCTCCATGCTGCCCGACACTTCCGTCTATTATGTATAGTGCATACATCCCCCGGCTGCCCCCACTAGCCACCAGGGAGCAAGAAACAGGTGAGGGGGGGACAGAATAACAAGGGGGGGGGGGGCAGAGAGAAACAAGGGGAGGGAAGGGGGGAAGAGACAGACACAAGGGGAGCGAGGGGGGAGCCAAAGGGAGGGTGAGAGAGAGACAACACTAAGGGGGGGAGAGCGACAAATCTGGGGGCAAGGGAAAGAGAGAGGCAGCATTGTCACATAAAAGGAAATAAAAACAAGATTTTTTTATATCATAATTTTTTATTTAAAAAGCAATTTACATGTGAATATATACTAGACATGTGCATTCGTTTTCGGACGAATGCATTTTCGTCCGAAAATTGCATTTTCGTCCATTCGCCCGAAAAACGAAGAACGAAAATGCTAAGCTAACTAAAGCCGAATGAACGAATGGTTAATAAAGGAAAATCATTCGTCCATTCGTAGTACTATTGCATTCTATAAGCCGAAATAGAGTCGGTTTATAGAATACAATAGCATTTAACTATACGGAGACAGAGTCTCCATTCATAAAATTATGAATGGAGACTTTGTCTCCGTATAGTTAAATGCCCACAGCCTATAAACCGAACGTTCGGTTTATAGGCTGTGGGCATTTAACTATACGGAGACAGAGTCTCCATTCATAAAATTATAAATGGAGACTTTGTCTCCGTATAGTTAAAAGCCGGCATTTAACTATACAGAGACAGAGTCTCCATTCATAAAATTATGAATGGAGACTTTGTCTCCGTGTAGTAAAATGCCCACAGCCTATAAACCGAACGTTCGGTTTATAGGCTGTCGGCTTATGGAATACATGTATTCCTTCCTATTGCTATTCTATAAACCGAACTTTCGGTTTATAGAATAGCCATAGGATTACATGTATTACATAAGCCGAAAGTCTATAAACCGATCGTTCGGTTTATAGACTTTCGGCATTTTACTACACGGAGACAAAGTCTCCATTCATAATTTTATGAATGGAGACTCTGTCTCTGTATAGTTAAATGCCGACAGCCTATAAACCGAACGACTTTCGGTTTATAGACTTTCGGCTTATGTACTACATGTAATCCTATGGCTATTCTATAAACCGAAAGTCGTTCGGTTTATAGTTTAGCAATAGCATTACATGTATTCTATAAACCGAACGTCGTTCGTTTTA
This sequence comes from Pelodytes ibericus, assembly GCA_036172795.1. NCBI lineage: Eukaryota > Metazoa > Chordata > Amphibia > Anura > Pelodytidae > Pelodytes > Pelodytes ibericus. The sequence goes on along the minus strand of CM069858.1, from coordinate 20,800,943 downwards.
AAGACTTTCGGCTTATAGAATACTATTGGCTTTCTATAAACCGAACTAGAGTCGAGTCCCCATTCATAAGAAATTCTTATGAATGAGGAGGGACTCTAGTTAGGTTTATAGAATGCCAATAGTATTCTATAAGCCGAAAGTCTTTAAAACGAACGACGTTCGGTTTATAGAATGCATGTAATGCTATTGCTGTTCTATAAGCCGAATGTCTTTCGGCTTATAGAACAGCAATAGCATTACATGTATTCTATAAACCGAACGTCGTTTGTTTTAAAGACTTTCGGCTTATAGAATACATGCTGCTATTGGTTGTCTATAAACCGAAAGAGTCCCCATTCATACGAATAGGTCAATTGACCTATTCGTATGAATGGGAACTCAATTTCGGTTTATAGGAAGCTAATAGCATTACATGCATTCCATAAACCGAAAGTCATTCATGTCGGTTTATGGAATGTAGTACAATGCTATTGGTATTGTAAACCGACTCTATTTCGGTTTAGAATGCCAATAGCACGAATGGACGAATGGACGAATGAACGAATGATTTTCGTTTATTAACCATTCGTTCATTCGGATTTTGTTAGTTAAAATTTTCGTTATTCGTTTTTCGGACGAATGGACGAAAATGCTATTTTCGTCCGAAAATGCATTCGTCCGAAAACGAATGCACATGTCTAATATATAGCGTTGTTACATTAATGGTGATACATGGCAGTTTATACATGCCTATGAATAGCAAAAATAGATTAAATCCTCCACATCACTAACGATACAGAGGATTTACTAATGCTGAAAAAAGCCAGTATCATATATTTATATAAATCATATATATATTTAAATATCTATTTTTTTTGCCTCTTATATCCACATACACAGCCTTGGTGTTCAACAAACTATTTTATATTCATGTAAGAAAAATACTTTTCAAAAATAAAATAGAAAAGGAAGGAGCTATAATAGTTTTACAAGTGAAGTTCACCTATGTACAGTATGTAAAAGTTATGGAACTTGCCTATTCCTTCTCCTATTTTTGCAAAGAAAGCCCAACACTTTATCCAAGTGAAGTTATTGAGCTTGGTTACATATATAAAAAAAGAAAGAATACGTTTTAAATCAAAGCTGTGTTCTGATTGGCTAGATAGAGTTCTAAGCCAATCAGATTACAGGTAGAAGTCAAACTATGGTCACCGACCATGAAACATGTCAATGGCATTAAAAATGTGTCAAAAGAAAAAGTCAGATTTGGCAGTTCCGACAATCTGTGCATTGACATTCGCTCATCTCCAAAACTTTTTCAAGGCAAAGGTTAAAATGAAAACCAAAATTTACTTGCCAGGAAATAGTCTCAGAAAACATTACTCAGTTAGAGGAATGTTTAGAGAAATAGTTCCTAAGCTCACGTAGAGATTTGTGTTGGATAAAGTATGGTCAGCCTCCCAAATATATTAATCAATTACCATCCAACACTCTTTCCCAACCTTTCTACTGCACTTTGAGACTGTGCTGGTTGGAACAGTATCCTTGTTGCTTGAATAAAACCTCATCTCCAGCAGGCACCTGTAACATGCAGATTTAATGGCACAGTGGGTTAACTGAGTGGAAACCGATTCATGGTGGTCTTGATATTCCATGTCACAGCTGCACTTCATTATAGAAGCAAGAGACAGAATAAAAAGCATCAAAATTGAAGAAGGGGATGAATAAGAACTCTGCGGGGAGAGATGAAAAGCTTGGCATCATTCCACTAGAGTTCCTTAGAGGGAGAAGAAAGACAATATCGCTTGACCCCCCCTTAAATACAAGGGAATATAATAGGGTCTTCAGACCCAGTTATGGCTGACTCTAATAACAAACAGTGTGTTGGAACAGGTTATGAGTGGATATTAGAGGTTGTGTGAATAATAAGTTTAGTGACTGACAGACTGAAAAAGGGGGGGGGGGGGGGTTTGAAAATCAGCGTTTTCTACTGTATTTTTGCCAGTTCTTCAAAGCTGACTCAGGAGTGTCTATTAATTCTTTAAAGGGTTAGATTTTATTTAGACTGTGTGCAAAGTGGTGTCCTTGGGGGAATTGGGGAGACTCGATGGACCAAATGGTTCGTATCGGCCAACCCATTCTATGTTTCTTTGTTTAATAGGTAATAGAATGTTTGAAAGACTTAAGCATCAAAAGTTTAACGATGTTAAAATAGAACTCTCGATATCGGTCAAAGAGTTATAAATGTTGGAAAGGGACATTATTATAGATAAGGAGGTGCTGCCAAAGTCCCTACTGCGTTTGGTGCTGTGATTTCAACAGAAAGAAAAAACACCCCCAAATTTGCTAGGACAGTTGTTTTTGGGGTTCTGTCCCTTCACGTGTGGCCATGTCTTGATATGATTATCGTGTGGGCTCAAAAGAAAATATTGTGCACAAAAGACTTTATTTTAAAAAACAGTTTAAACTAGACATATCCTTGGGACATAAATAACCTAAAATACCCAATCTAGCAGTCCCTCAGCCCTGGATACAGCTTGTACCTAAACCAGAGAGAGAGGCATATACAATTGTGTGGTCACACCTATCGTATGACATCATATGACCCTACAATTACTTACCTCTCCAACAAGAGCAGACATGCAAACAAAATATGGGAGTAAATTTAAAAATTAGCTCCTGCTTCTTTAATACCCCATAGTATGGGGCATTTACTTGGAATTTTTTTTTTTTTTAAATGGTGACCCTTGGTAGGTAGGAAAGTTTGGAAATCTCAAAATTGTTAAAACATTGGTAAAAGCAAAATGCGAAATTCTCAAAATGTTACTCATAATGGGAAACAGGATCCAGTGTACTTTATAAGAAGATGTGATTTGGAAAATATAAATGCACCACCACTGTCTTTAATATAAACTTTATATGTTATGAGATTTAACTATCGCTTTAACTAGTTGAGGTTTTGGAATAGTTCCTCTCAGTGACTTATAAGGTTTAACAAATGGACTTGCATTGGATGTAATGGGGTCATTAGATTGGTGTCTGTGATTTGGATTGTTTTATTCATGTTGTAGCTATATTATAGCAACTCTGGACCCCTTGAACGATGGGCTAAACATTATTATGAAGGAATGAGACTATATGAAATAATTTAGATTTGGTTTAAAGGGACAGTTATACTTTGGAAAATAACATTTTGTCACAAAAGTGGGAAATATAGACAAGGGGTTTGGAACTCGAAAAAAATTAATATTGGCATACTCATATTATATTTGGGATACTATATTAAGTAAACAAGTGTATTTCTTAGGGTCAACTCAACCCACTAATATGTACAGCTAATCCTATTTTTCACCATACCCATTAGTTCTTTACCAAGCCCCCACCCACATTTTAACCCACAAAGCGTACAAGGGCCAGCAGTATACATGATGACCATCTCCAATGTAAATATGGGCCAACCATACTAATAGCTCAAATTTTTTTTCTTAATTAAATTCTTGGCCAGTGAGCTACTTCTACTCAACAAGACTATGTTTTCTGGAAATACAAAAATGCACATATATGAAGCAGTTAAAGTCAATATACTTTTAAAAGTCAGGCAGAGACTTCTGACCTAAATCTCCAACTTGATGAGTCCTGAACATTCCACCGATCAAGTGTTATATATCCAAAGAAAACTGGGAACCCTTTCAAATTCAATTCATTACCGAGCTAGAAAAACAATGCCCTGCACTTTGGATTTTGGACAGCCATATGTGATTATAGAAGAATTTTTTTCCCTTTCACTTGAATATTAAATCCTGGGGCTAGGATCAACAGAGAACAGCATTAAAATGTGGATTATAGCATATATTGCTATATTTTTCTACAAAAACGAATATTATGTTTTAACTCCAAAACTTGCAATTTGGGTACGGTTTCGTGAATATGTACATCCTTAACAGGATTGATTCTAGGATTGTCTAAAAAAATCTTTAGCTGCCATATATCAGCATCTTTACCTCTAATTGGTTTGTAACTGGAATGTGATGCTACAGATTGTAGCTATTTTCCCACAGTGTCCTTATCTGGAGACAATGGGATGAAACCCATTCTATCAGAAGGATGGGGAGCACATACTGTGTAGAGTTGGAGTGGATTACTCCATGGTCATCTAGTAATGAAGCAGAGGTCAGGTCTTGATTGGCATGGACCACTCTTGTGTTGTGGTCCCTAATTTGGCTGCATGACGCCTAGTTCTGGGATATGATTGCTACCTTAACCTCTTGACAGGGCTTTCAAGGAGCACTCTATAAAGATCTGTACAGCTAAGGTACAGATCTTCAATTCTTCTATTAATGTTATTAAATGGTACAAGAGGAACAGAGTGAAATAAACCAAAAAGTGTGAATCAGATAAAAGTCGTGATCAAAATCATCATTTTCAAGATCCCGTTCTGGTTTTATCTGATTAGCTTTCCGCCTTAATTCCCTTTTCTTATTTACAGTGTAAAGCATCACATACATTGGGCATTATACGTAAAAAACGGCTGCACATAACACTGTTGGTAAAAATAAAAAAATAAATGTTTCTTTTCTTAAAATCCTTAATAGCGATTACTTCTTTTTAGAAAAAATATCCTGACCCAAAAAAATGTTTTATACATAGGGGACACAGAAGTGTGGAACATTGGTGCATGATGTGGCAGTCTCACTATTTGGCACTATTTCCATTTGTTACCCTTTAGTACAAAACCCCCATTTTGTATAATAAGAAAAAAAAAATTCCATTGATTTAAAATTTACTATCTATTTTTCTGTGTTCTGAAGTTATGGGGATTAAAGAAAAACATAAACGAGTATTTATAATAGATTTTTTTTTGAGAACCTTTTAGACATGCCCATTCCATTGCAAAACGTATCAGAATTCAATTGACATTTCTGTTTCTCTTGGGGTGAAAGGAAATGCTAATGCTCTGCAGATTTGCCTTCTTATTGTGTCTGCTAGCAGAGCCCGATGTAAAAAAATCATATGTAAAAAAAAATGATTAACAGTAATGAAAATAAAGGAACAGGGAGCTAAATCTGCCCCAGGCAACAAACTTTGAAAAGCACCCGAGACAGAATGTGTGAAGGTCTACCTTTGACTGTATGAGCCTCCTTGTGGTTAGAAATAGTAGAACAGTATGTAGCAGAATAGAAACATCAATCTGATAGGAACTTTAAGCAGCAGTAGTCGCAGGTTTTATGGGTTAAGTAGAAATAGGCCTAATGATATGCTTGCAACAGGGGATCCAAGAGTGTTGTGAAGCTTCTTTGGAGGTAAAAGCTATGACCAGACGTTTCTCCTGACAGTTGAAACCACACAGGGGTCTTTTAAGCAAAGACTGGCATGCACTACCTTGGAGCTAAAAAAACAATCACATGGGTCAAAAACTATCCAACATGCAAACATTGTATGATGGGGGCTTGGAATACGCTTGTCAGGTCACATATCACGGTATTTGCTGCACACTAACAGCAGCTCTCTGCAACAAGTCTAGCAAGGCCAATCTCTCCGTATGCATATTTACATGTATTCGGATACACAAATGCACACATTCATGCATATATGAATACATATTAAAACTATAAAAGTGGCAGGGCACTACGTAATACCCAAAAATATCTATACACGTATAAATCCAGTGTTAATATTAACAACATGTATATATATACAGATGATTTTTTCATTAGTTTACTATGTATGTTGCACGCTACCACTTAAATATTTTGTTAGTGAGTAGAGCATATAATACAGGTCTAACATGCTGCTTATAGATATGGGAGTTATATCACACAGTATGTATGTGTATTATTTTGATCCATAAATATGTATTCAAATATATATATATAATTTTTTTTTTTAAAGGTTTGTGGTCAGATATATAGGTTAAGAAGCACCAACAGCCATTTTTTGGTGTCAAGACTTTGACGTATAGGACTCCTACCTGCAGCTGATGGTCAGTGTTTCATTGGAGTTAATAGCAAGCTCGTCCTCTGTGATGTTTAGCGTGGGTGGGATCATAGAATAGCCTTGCACCAGATCTGGGAAGAAAAAGAAAAGACCAGAGGAGAATTAATAACGGAGCGAGCGGATCTCCCAAAATCCAGGCTCTTGTTTCATATCCCGGATTAGTCCAGCTAATTAAAGATGACGTCTCTCCACCCCTCCCACCTGTGTCAACATCTCGAAGAAAGAAAAACAACCATCTAGGCAAGTTTAGACACTAGTACTGGGCCATGGTTAACGTCAAGTATGCGATGGCAAAGTCTCTGGGCTTCATGTTAATGATGGTGCGGTTACTAATAGGCTTAGTTGGAAGTGGTCATGGTCACGTTCTTGGTTCCACTGTTAGGATGTTAATTAGCCCGTCAGTTTCGTCTCATTGTTATACAAAACGTTTGATATAATTTACAGATTTGCTTATTAAAAAAGCTCAGTCATGTGTTTTTTTTTTCTATTCCAAACTGGCTTTGCAAATACGCCCCTTCATGTGATTATGGTTTAATGAAGAAATAGAGAAAGTTTGAAGAATATTTTTTGGGTCTGATGTATTTGCGCAAGCACCGCACATGCAGGACTTAAAGATTCAATCTGTATTTAGCAAGTAGAGTTGACTTGAACTGGGTGATACAGAGGAGTGGACAAATCCACAAGTCCAATACTTCTCAGCAGGAAACGTGTAACCCGCTACAATTCCCCCTGCACATTAAGAGCACTTGTTGTAGGCCATAATTGGATGTAACGCAGATGTTACATTATGTTACTGTGGTAGAGGTTAACACAGTGAAGGAGTTTAAACATGCGTGGGATAGGCTTAAGGCTGTCCTAGATATAAGATAAGGCCAGAGACTTATAAAAGTATTTAGAAAACTGGGTAGACTAGAAGGGTCGAATGGTTCTATGTTTCTATATGATCTAAATTAAAAATTGCCTAGTGTTATATCAGGAAGGGTACATTGTGATATTCTCTCAATTTCAAGGGGTTGTTACGGTTCCTCAAATTAGTCATCTCCTCAGCATTAACTTATCTCATTTGTCAACAACCAATGATGGCTCTACTAAAGACCTGACCAAGGCAACATTTCAACTCCTAATGCATCTTCATCTAGTATGTCCAGTATCATTGAGTTAATAATCTGGAACCAGTGGTGTTTCTTGGTTTTGTGCTTCCCTAGGCAGACAAAATTCGGGCACCCCCCCCACCCATGTTGCACACCTACGACAAGCCCCATCACCCACGTTGCACACCGACATGCGACATGCCCCATCAGCCACATTGCACACACATTAAATGCCCAATAACCCCATTACATGCCCCCACAACCCACATTGGATACACACTAAATGCCCCATCACCCCCATTATATGCCACCGTCACACTCATTTCATACCACCACCACGCCCATTACATGCCCCCATCACGCTGATTAATTGGAAGGAGCTAAAGCTTGCTGAATGGTGGGGGAGGGAGCAAAAATGTTTGATGCACCAGAAGTGTGCTTTAACATTCTCTGGAAAAGTGCCACCCTAGGCGAGTGCCTTGTTTGCCTTGTGGAAGATACACTACTGTCTGGAACACTGAACAAACCAGAGAACTTACACCACTTTATTTATTATTCAGAATAAGCATAATGGTTTTAGATGAAATTGCCTAGCTTCCCCGAACACTAAGTGCACCTTTAAAAAAACAACAAAGGTGGATCATTGTGAACGACAGCAGCTTAATGGCCCACTGTGACATGCTCGCACTATCAATTAGGAAAAGTATATATCTCTCAAAGTACATTTGACAACAGGTATAATTGACCCCAGTTACAGAGTGGGAAGAGTGGTATCCCAGGTGGTATATCCAGTAAAGATGAAGTCACACAACGGCCCAACCCAGTCGTCAAGGCTCACCCAACAGGATTTAGGGATAACTCAGTTGCGTCTAAGGTTTCCTAAAAAAAATATAAATTATGAAAACAAAACACCTTAGACACAACTGGTTGATCCCTAAATCCTAGACTGTTGGGTGGTTCTTGAGGACTGGGATCCAATGTCCTAAGGTATACGCCAATGTAAAAATGATAAACCGATTAAGGAAGCAAAATACATTTCCAAAGTAAATTTGCACTTTGACCTCCATACTCCCAACTTTAAATTGTTTACACATGTCTTAATATTCACCTTCGAAAACAAATCTTGCCTCCTAAACGTTATTAGATCCCTCAATACATTTTAAAATAGTTTTGCAATGTGTTTATCTATATAGTACTCCTGGTTCTCAGAAATACCGGCTTATATTTCTGACTACTCGCACAGATCGTATCTCCCTTCAAGGAAGCTGATTTATAAACTGTGTATTTTACTAAAATCATAAGTAAGTAATGGAACCCGTCCTGCATTGACTGTGAAGTTTGTGTGGCACACACTGTGTAAGCCCCTTAAAAACTACATACGTGGAATCAAATAATGTGTCACTGATTGGTTAATGGCAACACAGAATGGTAATGCTACAAAAAATGACTTCATTTTACAGTTTTGCATTAGGAAAAGGCTTAATTACTAGTTCGGGTTACATGCAAATTGCCCAGCATAGACACGGGTGAATGTAATGGAGATTAATGAGCTTTTATATATCAGGCTATTCATGTTCTTAAAATATAATCTGTGTTATTTTAGTGCAGTGAACTGTATGTAAAATAACCCGCCTCAAAAAAAAAAAAGTCAAATAAAAATTGATTAATCATCTCAGGATACAAAACACATACCTTTTCGAGGGCTTTTATCTAAGGCCACTAACCCACGTTAATGGTCAAAACATAAATATATGTATTCTGAACTTTTTTTTAAAGAAATACTATTCCTTAACTAGAGATTTAAAATATTATATATTATTTACCTTCAGTAAAACTAAACGTATAATAGTTTTAGGCCAATAAAGAGGTGAGATTTCATTGTACTGTTCAGATATTCTCTGGTTTTTCTAGTGCATTCTGGGACGTTGCTTTTGACCACCATTCAGAAGTTGTTACTACTACCTAACTCTATGGTACTCATTTTAACTACCTCGATTGGATGAAGGGCTAAGACAACCCATCCGGGAAATCTGAGTGTTTAGCCGATTCTACAGATGGTCTAGTAACCCACCAGCTATAATTGTTGATTTTTCTACAAATGTTTATTTTTAGTTTAGGTTTTAGTTTAGGTCTCACCAACAACATTTGTTATAGTAGATTTCTGTTAATGCAACAGTATTATAACTTGGGATGGCAGCAGATAATGCTAGATAATGAAGACAGTCATTTACATAAACATAGCAGACCCAGAAACTTTAATTAGGAAAGTTTATGGAAACTATATATTGCATGGCCATAAAAATAATTGCTGCCTGGCATAAACATTTTTTTGTGTTGGAACTGCATTCAGTTAAGGGGCGACTTTTGGTCCGGGGCAAAACCAGGGCCATGGTAGAACTTCATCAACCCACTCATTATCGTCAGTGATAGACACATTTAGACATGCAAGGCAGATATGTCGACAGATAATGTACAAAGGTTGACAGACAGACAACTGGATAGAAACCAAAAGTGCTATGAACTGTGGTGCAATGCCAACCCATTGAGTGAGGATGCAGAGCAGCATGGGAGCAATTGCCCCTCTCACCTGCCCTCCCCTGTCCATTTCCATATTGACATGTACTCTGAGGTGTTTCCCCCATACATCAAAAAAGGCATTTGTCTTTTCCAGGACCCCAGTACTTTTTTCTCAACCTGTCCCTGTGTATTGGGGTTGGAGAAGAGGGAACATTACGCACCAGCCTGGTTACCTTGGGGTTCAGGGGAACCTATGCTATTGTTTTAATGAGTTTTGTTGCTCTCCCCTGTGGCATTGAACGGGGCGATGCGTCTGTTGGCTTTGGTAATGTGAGGATGGAGTATTTTTATGGTGACATTCTGTCATGCGACCAAGATCATGGATACCTTTTTTATAGCAAGTTGTAGCAATTGATGGATTTTCCTGGTGGTGACGGTCAGCAGATATAGGTTAACGTTCCATGGTGAACAAGATGTGACGCAGGGGTGAGATCTGATGGCTTTTACTTTACATTAATTGTAAAGGATCTAATTGTCGTTGTTCTGGTTAATTAGATTGTGTGCCATGATTTGTATGTTTAAATTAATGTTTGTTAAAGTAGATGGATCAGAGTTTATACATGCATACAGTTTGGTTATACACCACATTAGGTTTTTGGTTGCCCTATGCAAAACAAATCTTATGGGGGCCACCGTGTCAGCTACATGTCCCCTCTCCATAAGGGTCTCAGTTAGATGCTGTGGGGGTCCGCAAAGCAAGTGAGAGCCTAAAGCTCTTGCTTAATTTATGTAATATATGTCTTTAGCCTATCTCTTACATGCTTTCGACACGCCTTTCTTTTTTTGGGGGGGGAAAAAGAGGTCATAGATAGGGAACGGGGGACTAATAAAAGTATTTAGAACATTGGGCAGACTAGATGGGCCAAATGGTTCTTATCTGCCGACACATTCTATGTTTCTATGTGATGTAACAACACATGCACTTAATGTTTCCATTCCTTTCTATGGGAAACTTTTATTCCCCGATGGACGTTTGTTTTAATCTCTTCGTGTCGACAAAATAGTGAACATAAAACAATGGGATCAATGTAGACTGGGACAGTAATCTGTCTCTGTAAAAATATATCAACATGTATGTTTAATACAACATACAATCATAGACGATATTCTTAGCTGTACTATATGAAGAGCAAAACCGTCCCTGGCGCCTCGTATTCGTTAACCCCCCCTTGCCTTAAAGGGTTAAAGCTTACACTGAAAGCTAATAAAAACGGAAATGAATGCAAGCTTCCCAATACAGTAGTTTAGTGTGGAAGCTATAGCTGTCATCATGAGCATGTTTCACATTCCTGGAGAAACCACTTGCAAACAGAACCATATGCCTGCATGTTTCGGGGCCATTCTTGTGGCCATTTTGGTAGATTGAATTACTCAGCAATAATAGCATTCCATTGTGATTGGCTTTTTTAAATGTAAATAGTGAGCCTTAAAGGATTTGAAAATGACCTACCTTTTTAATGCATATTAGTTTCTTAAACGTTGAATAACTGCATACTAAATATGTTTGATTTACTCCTAAACAGTACGTTTTCAGATTCCACTGACCCTCCGACTGACTCTCAGCATTTTGCTGGTGTTTGGGAGGAAAAAGCATCATGTACAAATGGGACCTCAGAATCTGGGACAGAGCATGTGTCGGCGATACGAATGGTCTCGACAATTGAGCCATTCCGGTATCTCCGAAATGCCTCTGAATACGCCAGAAATACTGACATGACAGCCAATATGTTTGGTCCCTGAAATCAGCCTACATCCATCTGAATAAGGCCAAACCGATGTGGTAGCCTCAAAGGCTAGCAGGACTGCGAGGCTGGTGCTAAACACCGCAGTCAAAACTTAAAGTTAACGATCGCCTGACAAACGCTCTACTGAATCAACGGACACAAAGTCTTCCCAGAAGAGTGTAAGCTGTTATAGCTGCAAAGGGTGGGACCAACTGCATATTATTATCTATGTATTTAGAATGCAATGTTATGAAGATCTCTGTTGGTGTAATGGTCAGATGTCCCAAATTCTTTTGTCCATATAGTGTATTTAAACTGTATCTGCATTTCAAGGTTCTAAATTAGAAAATCAAGCAGCCAATGGAAGATGAGTGTGGTTGCTGCATAAACTCTGGAATTCTTAAGCATCTTTGGCCCTTTTTCCTAGTCTGTGACACATAGACCATGCAACTGATACTATCACATAGGACCAATTTGATTTCATGCACTCTTGAGCTGAATAATAATGGAAGAGTTTACAGATGGGACTCAGTGTTCTAGATTAGAACACTATGCAGAGTCTGTGTACCGTGCAGGTGATATAAACGGTACATATCAGATCATCTCGAAAGTGGGTTATTTTTTGCTAGTGATTGTATAACGCTGGCAGCATCAGTCTAACATTCTGAAATGTATTGGGCAAACCTGACATTATGGGTAGCCAATGTCCATCACTTCAATCTTACTGGGTAGCTACAGGATTTACCCTTTGACCCTAAAAAAGCAGATGAACCAAGGACGGTAGCACCTTACAATAATGAGCTTGAAGTGCAGGTGACGAAAGTGTATGTGTAATGATGTAAGCTCTATTTTTTCCACATTAGATACTGAAGTTATCTCTCAATTTCCAACAGTTTATCCAATGGAGAACAGTAAAATAAAAAAAAATAAAAAAGACTCCAGCTGCTATAGTATAATTTTACATTTCTAATAAACTACCTATATTAGTGCAGTTAGATCCATCAAGTTCTACTCCGTCAAATCATCTTTTCAGAGTTTTGCTACATTAATCAATCATCTTATATAATTCTCTATATGTCCTATACAGGGCTTATCTTGGTATGCATGTGAACAAACCATTTCACTGTTTCTAGAAGGAATGTGAGCTCATACTTTCATTGAATAGAAAATAGTTTCAATTAAGAAGAAAGATACCGATAAAAATTGTATGGAGTTGAAGTTGTCCCAGCATTTTTGTGTGTGTTTTCCACCTGTATTAACTAAGAATGCATGGACCATTTCTTAGCTCAATGCTAAATGGAATTTGGAAAAGATGACCTTGGAAGACAACCTTGGAAAAAATGTGCCCTGTGGATACAAAGCTAAATAAAAGCATTTTTATTTTTATTTTTTTGCTAAATTCCTTCCCGAAGTAATAATATTTAATAAAAAAAAATATTTATTTTCAGATTCTCGGGGGCAAGTTGATCAGGGCACAAATATGCAGCATTTCCTTCTCCCGGACTTAGATGGATAGGATATACTATGTGAGGTTATCCAAAGGTAACCCAACTCCAACAGTAATTGAATTTTTTTACCATGTTACGTGCACATGAGTTAATAGAAGTAGAGAACATTTTAGCCATTAATTGGACACATCCTATTATTACGTATGAAATGAGAAAACAACTGTGCACTCCACTCACCGGGTAGATGTAAAATGAGATGCTTTAATAGTGAAAAAAGTGTTCCAGAACAGACAAAAAAGGAATCCACAGGAAGGCAGCCTAACGTGTTTCGCGTGAAAAATACGCTTAATCATAGGTGACCACCTCAAGCATATTTGTTAAAAGTGTTTGGAGCCGGTATAGCTGCTTATTCTATTATTACGTATACCTCGAACCAACTCCCATGCTAAAGTTTTCAGGTAAAATAACCCTCTCTGACATTTCTACATGGTAAGTCACCAAGGAGAAGCTTGATGTCAAGTTGGCAGTGGTGATTTCCTCTCGAGTTTAGCTCCAGAACCTGGAGCTGATGTCAGTGAGACACGTCAGAAAGAATCATTCACTGGATGTCGATACGGTCTGTGTGAAACCAAACCGTGGCAATTCACAGGTGGAACCCTGGGTAATCAGTAAAGTTTACGTGGCCCCAACTCATTAGCTAGTCTTGGCAGGGTTCCTCAACATTTTGGACCTTGAGGAGGCCAAAGGTCACTGTCGTCAATAACCAGTGAAACACTGACAGCAGTGAGGGGCACAGAGCGGCTGGAGAAACATATCCAAGGAGTAGACCCTTCTTGCACTACTCACTAAAACGCATTTGATAACTGTATTTGGGACTAATTTGGATTCCCAGTGGGTTTAATTAGCCGAATTCTAGCATGTCTGGTTCTGGTATTGAATTCACAATTACATACAATGTTTATTCCAAGTCATAGTTAATTATATAGCATGTGTCTGAATGTAACATATATTGCCACAGTTACCTTGTACTAATCAAAAGGTTATGTTTTTTGCGGATTTTACAGATTTTACAGTACCTGCCAAACAATTACCCTGCAGTGACACTAATTCAATTTAAATAATGTTCTTATCAGATATATTAGTATATTTTTACAAAGTTATGCAATTACTACATTTCCAATGCACATTCATGTTAAACAAATAGAATAATGTCTTAGCACAAGGTACTTTACTCGATAGTTAAATTAGTTTTTTTTTCTTTATTTTTACTTTAAAAGGACTGTATCACCTAAACCTGTGCATAGAGCATAAAATATGATTTAAAATGATCTCTACATTGTGTTAGCAAAACTGCAAGTAAATGCCTAAATTAGGAGAAAATTAACTTTTAGGTGCGTCTGTGGAGTCTCCCGCTTATGACATCACCTGTGGCAGGGTATGCAAATGAACTGCTTTTCAATGGGAAATGTTTAATTTGCCGTGCCACATGTGATGTCATAAGCAGGAGACTCCACAGACACATTTAAAGCACATTTTTCTCCCAATTTAGCCATTTACTTTCAGTTTTGCTAATTTTTCTAATACAACGTGTAGAACATTTTCAATAATTTATTATGCTCTACATGCGCAGAAAACAATGTTTAGCTGATAGAGTTTGAGCGTGTGCATAAAGCAGAAAGGCGCCCCCCCCCCCCCCCTTTACGTGGTTCAGTCCCGGTGTGCCCGAGACACTTGTTAATGTACTTTGCACTTGGCAGCAGTGCTGCCAGTCTGAGCTCTGCCCCGGGCACCTTGGCCATTTTCGTTTACCAGTTAGTTATAACTTTTACATGCCACTTTGTAGTTTTTAGAAGTCATATGTGTCCAGATGGATATCTTTCCTTGATTAGTTCATTAATTCAAACTGGTCACACACGACTTCTAATAGTTTCATGGGGCTGGTAAAAAAAAATAACCGAGATGGCTATCCTATCTGCAGTATTAGAAAAGTACACAGCATGCAATTATAACACATGCCAAGCTTCACTTCTTTTCAACTGAGAGGTTGTTAAACTAGAAAGATTATTAAATACCTAACGTTTGGAAAAATTGTTGGAAAAATTCTCCAATGCAGCTGAAAGAGAGAATTTTTCCAACTCAGCTACTTTGGCCTTAGGTTTGAAATTCTTTTCTCAATTCCCTGCAAGTCTCTCTTTATTGAGCAGACGCTTTAGTCTCTTATGTGATGTGTGCGCGCATGGATTGTATAGCTATCATTTGGAATACTTTGCTGCATTCATAATGCTGGAGAGCTGAATGGGAGAACCAATAGAAGCTGCTACCATGAAAAAGAAAGTATAATTAGATGACAGCTATTTTAATATTAATACATTTTTACACTTATTTAAGGTAGATCCCCTTCAAGTCAGAGTGGTCCTTTAATTCAGACTGGGCTTTGCTTGCAAAGTATCACAATAACTTATTTCTTGGTGAAGACATTCTTTCCAAACCCCATAGGTATGTAATACTTCCATGCACAGCACACACAGTATAGGCTAATAGGCTGACGTATACTTAGTATATAGAGGTTCAGATGGTGTCACACTACATTAAATATTATTATTATTAGCGTTGACGGAAAATACGGCACCCCTGACAATTCGGGGGATGTGCGCAACTTTCGGTTGACGCCCTAAGAAACTTTGACACTCCCTCTCATCACCACCCTGTTGATCATCTAGTTAACGACATCTGTCAGTCGTTGCACGGCATAAAACCTCTCGAAAGTCACGTTCCATGCTGGAAACCTGTGGTCTATTATCTCTGCCGTTTGCAAATGGTGAAACTCTAGAACTCCAAACTTCGGAACCAGAGGGGGGGTTGGGGGGTTGGGGGGTTGGGGGGCTAAAAGAAAGCGATAAAATCTGCGACCTGCTCAGTCCAAAAACTCGACTGGAATTTGGTCAAATGAGCTGTTTTAAACCCCCTTTTATTCGGGACCCGTAGAAAGCTGCTGATGTTGGACTATGGCCATATTAGTTACTCCACCTAGGGGCCATTAAACCATTCAAGATGAAAAAACATTAACACAATCAAAAGAAGAAACAAAAAAGAAAAAAACCACACAATAACTGGTTTATCTGGCTTGTGGCAACATGTCCTGATATTTTGATTCTTTAATAGCCGTAGCTAATGTGGGATTTCACGCATGTGGATTAAACTTCCCTGCCGGTCTTATAACAATTCTACACTATAATGAAAAGAAGTGGTCTGGGGACTTGAAATGTAAGGGGATCTTAATAGCTCAGATAACAGGTCATCAACAGTGCTGGCACTTCTACTGTATATAACAGACCTGCAGGAAATGCTTGCTGGCCCACTGAGCTACAGAAGATGTCTGAAGCTTAAAGAACTCATTAAAGGGACAGTTCCCCATTGCATCTTTTCTTTATGTTGTACATGTGTAATATATGTTAAAGGGACTATCTGAAAAAGACGCAGAAATGGCATCTAGGAGCCAATTAAAGGTGGGAAAGTGTTTATTTTTCATAAAAAGTGAGTAACTCCACAGCAGCAGTTAGTGCAAGTTCAGATATGTGAAAACGCTTGACGCATTTCGCTCACCTGGTGCTTAATCATAAGCTTATAATAAAAATCTTAAAGGGACTATCACCTAAACATTGTTTTTGCTGTAAATGGCCTAAAATGCAAATGACACATTTCCCTTTGAAAAGCAGTTCAAGTGCATATCAGACCACCAGTGATGTCATAAACAGGAGACATTTAAAACACATTATTCTCCTAACTTCGACATTTACTTGCAATCTTGCTAACACAGTGTTTAGATAATTTTCAATCATTTTGTATCCTCTACATACACAGTATAAACAATGTTTAACTGATACCGTCCCTTTAAATGTACATTTTTAAAAAATGTTAAAACAATTTATAGTTCTCCTGTTCTACAATGAAAATAATTTCACCGTGGCCTCTTAATTCAGGGATATCCAATAAGGAGGGATTTTAGCATCAGAAACTGTTGAGGAAAAAGTTAATAATACAGGTCTGTTTCTTTTTTTTACTTCCAATATTTACTGTATATAAAAATATTTTTTTGGGTGGATTTGGCCCTTGAAAACGAGACACTGTTACATAACAGTCATCCACTTGCATTGCCATTAATAATGAAAATAAGAATCAATTTCAAGCCATTCTAGTATACATAATTATCAAAATAATATTATCTACCTTCTTAAAATTATTTTAAAATTTCAATTATCCTGTAATAGATCAGTGACCATCTTGGTCAATCTGGTCCTAAAAGGCATCATATAGGATGCAAATTTGGAAGGAGGACACACTTTACGCATTTCGCGTTAAGGAAGGCTTTATTATAATATAGGGTCAACGGAAAATATGCTGCTTATAGGCTCCCAAATGGTGCTTATGGACTGTGAACAGATTCGGGCACATTAGTTAAAAAATGTTAAATTCCAAAATTGTAGCCCCAATCGATTCCGCGCCGATATCTGCTAAAACCGAATATAGCCGAAACGTGTCCGAGATTCACCGAACCAAAGTGATAGCCTCAATCACCCCATTATACCCTGTGGGAGCATTTGGACCCAGAAAAAAAAAAGATTGAAATCAGCTGAATTTAACAGGAGTGTATATTGCAGCATTCAGGACTCTCTGGCCCATGTAAAGGTATGCAATCCTGGGTGCTGGAGCACGTCCTGTGGGTGCAATCCGGGTGTCGGGGCAAGTCCTGTGGGTGCGCTCTGGGTGCTCTGACAAGACCTGTGGGGGCACTCTGGGTGCTCTGGCTAGACCTATGGGTGCAGTCTTGGTGCTCTGGGAAGACGTGAGTGTACAATCTGTGTATTGGGTATAATTTGGGTGCTTGGACAAGACAATTTCCAATGAATGGAGTGTATAAAGAGACTCCATTATTAACTTGTGCCGTGATATGCAAATCGCATTTTTCCCATTGAAAGATTTTCCCATTGACAATATGTCATAACAGAAAACACAACAGACACATTTAAAACACATTTCTCTTAATTTATGCATTTGCTGCACTTCTGCTAACCCAACCTGTAGATCATTTTTGATTCTTTACGTTCCCAGTATATACAATGTTTATAGTCCCTTCAAGGATGAGAACTGTATGAATGGATATATCTTTATTGTCCCTTAGGGAGGTAACAGACTAGCCAGAGCTAACCCCTTAATGACAAGAATCTTCTTGTTTTTTTCATTATATGTGTTTTTAACTATAATTTCTTTCTATTTTAGTGACTCAAACAAACTATACACTGTTTTTTCTAAGGAAACATTTATTTTGATGCCTTTTATCCTTTATAAAGCTGACTTCAATATTATATTTGTGTATTGTCCACACCCCCTGTTTACATTCAATACTGATATATGTATATCCCATGTGTCTTTAATGATGTCAAAATATACATATAAACATAATATTTAAAGAACAACTGTTGGCAAAAAGTAATATTAGATTGAATGTTTGCATCAAGTGCAAGAATTTTAAATAGAAATGCTTTAATGAATGAATAAAAATAAAGCATCTTATTGCTCTGTATAGCTCTATCAGTGGGCGGACATCTTGAGTCAGATGGGTCAGATCTTCTGTCATCTGACCCAAGATTCTAAACATGATATAGCTATACAAGCAAAGACAGCTCAATGAGGTACCTAGTTTGAATTCTTTCATTAAAGTATTTAAAGTTCCTATACTTGGTGCAATCTTTCAATTTAACATAAATTAATTCTTTCTGCCATTATTACGCACTATATTGTAGCATGCTTTGGTTTCTTGCACTTTCAGTCTTATGCAACGTCCTGCTATACCTTCTATTACTCATTGTGTTTAAGTTACAAGCTTTTCTTGAATCAGGTTGGTCTGTAGTCCCCCAGTTATGTAACTTCCACGTATAACAGGCCTGCCTGTCCGTCGACGTCCTTGAATGGGATGATAGGGTTAATGGAAATAAAGGGAGAGGATAAGAGGTCGAGTTTGTGTGAAAGTTGGTTCCGCTGGGATGATTCCTGCAGGTGTGTCCTGTTCCCGCATATGGGGTTGAGCAGAACAGGAAAAAGCAACTAAATACTCCGGTAATGGGCAGTGACGGCACGCTGAGGCCCCCCCGTCGTGCACAGATACTATTTACAGGAAGCGAGAGAGGACGACCCCTTTTGGTTGTTGCAGAATGCATGTTGATTAAAGGACAAGTCTCCCCAAACATATGCAGATATTTAAATCGAAAATCCTTTAATGAATACATTATGGAGCCCACTTTGCTTCGTATAGGTCTATCAGGGGCAGATATGTTGTTTAGAATCTTGTGTCAGATGAATGAAGATCATCTGACACAAGATTCTAAACAAGATGTCTGCCCCTGACAGAGCTATATGGAGCAACAAGTGCTCAATAATGTATGCTTTCATTAAAGTATTTCTATTTAAAATGCTGACACTTGATGCAATCTTTGTAGCTGTCCTTTAAATCAAATTAACTCAGGGAGAAGAGATGTTCACTGATGTTTTACAGTTGTTTTAAATGTGTATAAAAGGTGCAGTTACATGACTTATTTACCCCTTTAATACAAAAAAGGGCACACCATTTAACACCGGCAATGGGGACTATTTGCTAATAAAAAGTGAATGTCGAATTGAGGAGTGAACTGCAAAAAACAGACATTAATAACAGATTGGAAAGATAGTCAAATAATTTTTCCAAATTGGCTTTTAATGCATGGTTGCTTGCTAGTTCGCTTTTCAATGGATAGATCCCAATGTTCTCTTTGAAAAAAAAAATCATCGGGACAGTTGGGAGGTATGCATTTAACTTTTGCCGGCCATGTGTCGAAGTCATATATGACCAGCAGAAGAACAATTAACTAGTTAAGTATTGATTTCCACAGAAACAAGTTCCATACATTACATTTATATAACGCCAACAATTTACGTAGCGCTAGGTACAGAGCATTAAAGGGAACTACATACTAAGTTAGACAAACTAGAACAGACTGGTACATGAGGTAGAGAACCCTGCTCGCAAGCTTACAATCTAGAGGGAATGGGGTACATGAGACACATTAGGTAGGATAGGCCAAAGATGAATTGTGTGTGTTCCAGCTAGGTGGGATCAGCTAGAGGTAAAGTGACCGGTATTCTAGTGGGTTGGGTAGTAAGCCTCTCTAAAGAGTTTTGAGGGACTTTTTAAAGTTTGAAAAGGAGGGAGCTGGATGCTCTGCAGAAGGGAGTTCCAGAGAGAGGGGGCAGCTGGGGCAAAATCTTGGAGACGCGAGTGAGTAGTTAACCAATTTCCATTTGGTCACTTATGACTTCTACACACTGCAAAGCACCATGTAAAAGTTGGATGTACCTCCTATATTTGACCTTGTGTAAATGGTCTGTGCTATTAAGTTGAAACATTATCAGTACTTTATCATTTGGTGTCACAAGGCCCCGGTGGTATGAAATTGCCAAGAAAGTAACTTATAGATGAAAGGGAGGGATGCGAAGGCTGTTTGTGTTGTGGTTTTATAAACAGTAACATCACTAAGTCATAACTTTTAATATAACCATTACTCCCACCCACCAAAAACAACTTGTTTGTTTAGAGAAAGGACAGAAAATGTTTAACTTGCTGCCAATAATTAAATTTGCTGACCTTTGATGCTCAAAAAACTAATGCTTTCTAAACAACAATAGGATTTCCTGTCCCTTATTATTGTGGCTTCGGGAATTTCTGGCAGGTAAGTTAAAGAGCCATCATAACACACAGCACCCTGTATTCTCCATTCTCTGGGTAGATCCAGCATTTGTTATTCACTTTCTGAGCTTTGAGAGTTTCACATAGGAGCAAGGAACAAATCTATTACCTTCTCTAGTTCTTATTCATTATCGGGAGGTCCTGGGATGAGGTCCAGTATGGAGTCAGAGAATAGCAAAGTGCATATACAACAGCAGTGGCAAATACTTAGATTTAAAGGAATGATGTCAACCTAAACATTGCTTGAACTGTGAATGTAAAAAATAAAAAAATGCTGTCCAGCCGAGCTCTACTCAGTGGTGTATCTTGGTTTTGTCCTGTCCTAGGCAGACTAAATTCAGGCGCCCCCCTACCCACACTGCACACGCACGACATACCCATAACCCACATCACCCCATTACATGACCCATCACATACCTCCATCACCCCCATTACATGCTCCCATTGCATCCCTCCATCACCCCAATTACATCCCTCCGTCACTCCAATTACATCCCTCCATCACCATATTACATGCCCCCCATCACGCCCATTACATGCCCCCCATCACATGCCTCCATCACCCCCATTACATGCTCCCATTGCATCCCTCCATCACCCCAATTACATCCCTCCATCACCCCAATTACATCCCTCCATCACCCGATTTACATCCCTCCATCACCCCCATTACATGCCCCCTCAACCCAGGACGTACCCTGATCTCTGGTGGCTAGTGGCAGGCAGCATGGTATCCTACCATGCTGCCTGTTCAGCTCCCCGCGGTGAGTGTAGATAGGTCATGTGACCCGGTGCGTGTATGATGTCAGAGCGCCGGGTCACGTGACCTGTCATAACTTCCTCCGCCCCCTAAGAAAAAATGGCACGGGCAGCCTGATCACGGCAACAGGTGTCGCGATCGGGCTAATATTGCTGGGGTGGGTGGATGGGTGCTGGTCCAGTGTTGGGGGGCAATTTTATCGCCCCTGCTAGGAAATTTGCCACCCTAGGCTTCAGCCAAGGATGCCTTGCGGTAAATACTGCACTGGCTCTACCTCTGTCCCGCTTTTTGGGTCAGAGGCAGACAATAAAAAATAAATAAGGGTTGTGTTCCTTTTACTCCAAATGACCTGATATATAAGTGACATTTTTTTTACATTCTAAAGGGTTTTCTGACTCATAAAACAATTACTTTTGGGTTCAGTCCCTTTAATAGCGGAGTTAGAAATTTAGTCCAGTTCTACAGAGATCAAACAGATCAAACAACGAACGTCATTTTGAAATCAGTGACCTTTTTTTTTACCTGAAAGGTCTCCAGTTTTTTACTTTAGCATCTACAGATGCATAAATGGGATCTAATGTACCTTCAACTGTTTAGGCTCAATGGTCTTTACAAAAATAAATGGGACATTGGCAAAAGTGGGTTGTCCCATTCGACCGAGAAATTCGTCAGTGCCAGGCCTGCATTGGGCAGAGTTAAGTCTAGGGAAGGCATATCTGAAGCAGGGTGACCTTTTATTCACATCCATACTGCAAGGCTCCAAACTAGTTTTACATTTTACTGATCACAGCCCTGGAGAATACATTATGACAATGACTGTATGAAATGGCGGTGTGATCACCCTACTAGGAAGCCTGGCTATCAGCTGTCATACCAGGAGCCTTCTCTTCAATCATAGCTGCGTTCCGAACAATGCATGTCTGCAGTCCCTATCAAATAAGTCATTCCCAGTAGTCAGCTGTGATTTGTTCCAGAAAACTATACGTATTCCTGTATGTTACCTACTGTTTTTCTAAAAAAAAACATGGAGAGTAATCTCAAAATGGAAACAGGGAATTATTTGTTTGTGATCTAATTTCCAATGCTTGAATTGGAACAATAGACGTGGAAAGCCAGCTGGTAAATATAATGCAGATTAAAGCACTGTGAAGTAACCCATTTCTTTACTTTGACACCTCTGTTGATAAGTAACGGGAAATAGGTTTATTAGCCTGTTTTTTGCACAAGTACTCAACCTCTACTACTTCTTCCAATAAGCTTAGTTTCATCCATAGACTATGCCCAACCTTAACTACCACATCTGAAGGACCGCCACTCACAACACATCCAGAGATGCCAACAGTCCTGAATATGCTGTGCAGTCCTGTTTTTTATTTTTGGGGGTGCTGTCCTGTCAAATTTGGGTCTGTTTCTGCATTAATATTGCCTTCTGAACAGTGCTAAACAAGGAGAATTGAACTCCAGATACCCAGTATCTGTACTGGATGGAGCTCAATCACCCAGGGTCACAGAACATTGTGTGATGTCATGTTACCCCACCCCTTTTTAGCTCTGCACCTTTTCATCCGAGAAGCCAGATACAGAAAGTTGGCAATTATTCATAGCTGGTGTCCAGCCTCGCTTCTAACACACCATAAAGGATATCCTTGGTAATAAACTCATCCACATACCAACATCAGCCATGTTTTCACATGCAACAGAAAGAGCATGCAACATGGCAGTATCTAGGATGCAAATACGCACAGACATAATCCATTTAATTAATCAGGGTGGAGATCTCATAGGACATTACAGATTACAATTCTTATTTCAATAAAATAACAAAATTACATAATATATATTAAAATGAATGACATTTACTGATTTTGACTTGATATAGTCAAACATGTTTTACAAAGAAAAAAAACATTGTTTCCATTGTTTATTTTTAGTAATCCCCCCCCCCCCAAGAATTTGGTTTATAATGGAAGGGAATTTGTTTTGTTATATATTAAGAATTTGTATATTTTTGAAATGGTGTTTCTTGGAGGGTTTACTTCTAATTGTAGTTTCTCAAATTCTGGATGAATATAGTTATCATTTTACAGAGTCTTGATATAGTGTTTGATTTGATGATAACAAAACAATGGTTAACATCTTCTTGTGGAGTTCTTAAAAAACGTATGGGTTTCAGTTGCCCATTTTGTCATATACGTCCTTTCTTGGAATATCTTCTATGTTTAGATAGAATTCATTTTAGTGAATTCGTGCTGATGAAGGTAAATCTATGTTGCGTGTAAGTAGCAATAGAAGACTTGGTTTATTAATTATACATTGTTTTAAGCTCCATGTTTGCAATGTTCCTGGTATGGAGGGATTTATGTTAGATTTTCTTAAATGATCTGCTAACCATTCAATGCAATTTGTTTTGGTATTTCTAGATAACTTAAAGATGTCCAGAACTTATTTGTTGCTTTATTCCATTCAACTATTCTGCTCAATATGATTGAATTATTTTTAAATATTTGGAAGGGTAATTTGTCGCTGTGTAATAAGAAAAAGTAGATTGTCTGCATATGCTGTTGTTTTATTATGAATTTCTTCTATTTTAGTTCCATTCTTATTTTTTTTTCATTCTAATTGCACTAATTGGTGATTCTAGTTTGATCACAAAAATCACTGGAGAAAAGGGACAACCCAGTCTAGTTCCATTTGACAGGGTAAATCAATCTTATAGTGTACCTTTTATATTGATTTGAGCAACAGGATTGTTAGAGTAATTTTATCAAATGTAACATGTGAGTTCTGAGTCCAATATATTTTAATGGGTTAAATAAAAAAGACTGATTCACTCTATCAAAAGCTTTTTCTGTGTCTGATATTTCTAGTCTTTCTGCCATGTGTTTAATGTTCAAATAGTGTTGTGTTTTGCTTCATGTTCAGGTATGAATTCAACTTGTTCTTTATCCATATATTTGACTGAGAAATAAAGAAAAGCTGCTGTTGTATCATTTCCATCAGATTTATATATATATAAAATAACTGTGATATGTAGATAGAAAATAAAGCTGGTCATTCAATTAAGTTGTTTTATCTAAAATAAAACTTCCCAACACAATACTTAAAAAATGGTTTGTTTTCTCCATCTCAAATGAATCTTGTTAAGATATATAAAGACACATATGACCAGTGTGTATATATACACATATATTCTATTTTTTGTTGGATGTTTGACCAAGCTTCTGAGTTTAGCAAAGCAGGTCGGAAAAATATACACAATGCACTAATTCAGAGGCAAGTTGGGTGCTTACCCATCTACTCAATTAACTAAATATACCATGTCAGAGCACTCCTCGGGTAAAAATATATATGATATATTTATTTATTTTTTCAAAAGACAATACAATCAATATTTCAGTCTCCTATAATAATGATAATAATATCAAAACATCTAAAATAATTAGTACTAAAGTTGCCACAAAGGAAATTATTTAAATTATAAAAGCAGTAGACAAAATATAACAGTTATGTGGGTGGATTTTAAAACTTATATCATGTCTCTGGTGACAGTATTAGCACAGGTTATCAGGTTTCTGGCAGGTTGTAAAAAAACAAAACAGTAGAGATGTGTCGAATAAAAAACAGTTGGTTAATGGTATATATATATACTGAATCTATTGAACCTATTGCTCATTGATATATGCCATATAATATTGATTATTACATATACCTATTTCTCATTGGTATACTCTTACTTTTATTATATATACATTGGTACATTCTGAATAA
The DNA here is from genome assembly GCA_036172795.1 of Pelodytes ibericus. Lineage (NCBI taxonomy): Eukaryota > Metazoa > Chordata > Amphibia > Anura > Pelodytidae > Pelodytes > Pelodytes ibericus. Next base: position 20,775,825 of record CM069858.1, on the reverse strand, counting down.
TATTGCTTATATATATATATATATATATATATATGTCAGAGGTATTGAACAATAATCTCGAGACTGGTATATATGAATAAAGCAGAAGCCAAGGATAACAAGATGGATGCAAGCAACCTCCATTTTGTGTCAGTTTTTGGACATCCTTCTGGGTGTTTAAATCTTTTTCTATGTCCCTGAGGATAAATTAAACTCTTTCCCTAACTCTGTTATCTGAAACCAAATATTTTACTGATAAGTTCATAGTATCACCGGAACAGATAAGGTGGCATGTGTTAGTGGAAGCCACATCTCATTGAATTCATGCAGACCCAGTTGTGTCTATATCCATACAAGAGGTGAAGGGGGGTTTCTCTTCAGCTTGCTAGCCCACCCAAACTGACAGAAACTGAAGACACAGACTGTGAGATTATTTGGATTTTAAATTTGAAGAATCTAATAAGGTTTTTTTTATAAATATTTGAAAGTTGATTCAAATAGCCCATTAAAATATATAATTATATCACACCTTCACTCATAAATATGTAAAGTATAATCCTACATATTAATTAGAATATTGTTTTTATTGTTTTATTAGTGTGATATACATGTTATTATAAGTTTTATCTAATGTGCAATGATAAGAATAAGAATATTGATGTTTACTCTAATTTGAAATTATATTAACACTTCTATACATTTCAACATATATACTTTCTCACATTTTACTCACAATCCAGGTATAGCTATAAATCATGACATCGTCTCATTTACATTAAACACACCCATCCATTCAATTGGCTAGAAGTTACAGAAACAGGGTGTGAATCTGAGATAAGGTTTGGTTGATAAGTTGATACTGGAGGTGTAGAAGGAAAAACTGGGATACCTGAGATACCTGAAAAGCCCTGGGGAGACTTATTTTGGGAGAGCTGCCACTAGTGGGGGAATGGAATGTTTTAGAAAAGGGCTGAGTCTCTCTCCTTCTGGGGAGAACTCAGGAATATGAGGCTTTTAATAGCACATGTTCACTATAACAATAGACATCTCCATTTGCCATACCATAGTATTGAGCTAAGTCCCAGGAGTAACTCCCATCATTCAATTCTTCAATGGAAGGAGTCTCAACTGCAAACCAACCTCTGCCGGTAATGTATAAATGTGGTAATTTGTTTCTAGCATAATCTCAATTTTTATGGATGTAATTAGCATATATATTTGGGTAAATGTAACTTAAATCCCACAATTTCTGGGATCTATATGTTTTAGCCTGGTGTTTATCTGTCATCATTTCTGCAGAAGGAAGCCAGAGGAATATCGTATAGATATTACGAAGAACCATAAATTCTTATAGTCTAGCTATTTACCCAAATATGTAATATCTAATCTCCAGAGATTATGTAAGATTTTTATTCTTAAAGTCTAAGCTAGAATACATACATTGTCATTTACCGGGCAGATTAAGAAATAGCCACCTTGAGTAGTGATTGATTTAGTAATATTACCTTACCTAAGCAGAGTATATGGTGGTAATTTGTAGGTAATTATGGTGTACTATCAGTAACAATTTTAACTATTAATCATTATCAATGTAGGTGTGGTGACCATCTTATGGTCAGAAACATACCTGCATAGTAAATTATACTACATGCATGTTGATACAGGTACAGAGCTGCATAATTCATGTTTTATCCTATTTACATATGTTATAAGTCATACATGTGAATTATGATTAACATCTATTGATATTGTATTTTGTTGTTATGCTATTTTGCTTACCGTTTGATCTTTATTTTAAATTCAATAAATTAATTATTATTTCATTAATAATTGTTGCATTGTATTTACTTTTGTAAAAACGTCATCCAAAATCTCTATATACATAACAAATTCTTGATATGGGTATTTTTAGTCGGACCCATATGTATGAATCATCAAATTTTCATATTTTTAATGATTCATAATTAATAACCTGTATTCATATTTTTATGGTTATTAATATCCAACACACATATAGTACAAATCATATATAAGGTATCATTAAGCATGGCTAATTGGTCCTGACTTCATGCATTTGGGAAGTAGATGAAACCTGGCAATTAGCAAATTAGTATTCAGATGGGAGAACTAATGAAGGAAGCAAGGGTTAAAAAACGTGTCCTGCAGCTTTCAAGTAATCCTGACGTGTATGTTAGTTGATCCATGTGAGTTTACTCTCAGCTGTGTCTCACAGCTGGTCTGGTGACTGGTGCGTCCGCTCTGATCAGAGTCTGTAGTTTGCAGGGGTATTCCTCTGCCAGAGCAGAGAGAGGCCCTTGTTTTTGTATGGGATCGGCAGAGGGGTCGTAGTAAAAGGGACATTAAACTTTATATTTCACTTGTGCTTCTAATATAGAAGCACAAGTGAAATGTTAGTTGTCCCTAGTATGAGGATGAACTGGCGTGTACTTATAATAGTACCTGCCAGTTTATCCTCTGAACGACAGCTGCCATGTTTCCATAGGATCCTCATTTTTGCATGGGATCAGCAGGGGGACCTAAACTAGACCCTCACATTCAGCAGTCGGAGTGGGGCATGAGACACAGCAGATAGTAATCCCGCGTTTATCTATTAACATATATGACGGCATAGTTGCCAACATTGGCCATGTTTCCAGGGACACATATTTGTTCCACATGCTGCAGAAAGAGCATGCAAAGTGCAGCCCGGCAGTATGTAGGATGGATATACGCACAGACACAATCCAATTAATTAATCATGGTAGGTTCTATGAGAGCTCCACCCTGCTTAATTCATTGGATTCTGTCTGTATTACTGCCGGGATGCACTTTGCATGCTCTTTCTGCAGCATGTAGAACAAATATGTGTCCGTGGATACATGGCCGATGTTGGCAACTGTGCGACGGGTTTACACCAAACTAGCAGGACATGTTTTTTAACGCTTTCTTCCTTCATGGAAGCAAGGGTTTAAAAAAGTGCAGTGTTCCTTTAAGGTCCTCTCGATCAAATGTGAGTTTATTCTCAGACTAGGCACAACTAACTTTTAAATAGTTTAGTTGTCCTTTAAACATAACTTCATTTTTTCCCAGACAGTTGTCCTTTAAAGGGACTGTATCACTTAAACATTGTTTTACTGGCAATGTAGAGGATAAACTTTGATTGAACATTATCTATACAGTGTATTAGCAAATTTGCATGTCAATGCCTAAATTAAGAGAAAAGAAATGTAACATAGTAACATAGTAACATAGTAATTTAGGTTGAAAAAAGACACAAGTCCATCAAGTTCAACCCTTCTACCTATCATTACAGCTTTTGATCCAAAAGAAGGCAAAAAACCCCTAAGGAAGCTATTTCGAATTTTGCCTCCTGGGGGAAAAAATTCCTTCTTGACTCCAAGAGGCAATCAGATTTCTCCTTGGATCAATAAGCTCTTTTATTAATGCTTATTCTATTATTAATAGCCCTGTATGTTCTGCTTTCCTAAAAAAACATCCAAACCATTTTTAAATGCATCTATTGTGGTTGCTAGCACTACCTCTCTTGGCAGTGAGTTCCATAACTTTATTGTCCTAACCGTAAAGAATCCCTTCCTTTGCTGTCTATGAAATCTTTGCTCTTCCAGTCTGAGGGGGTGACCTCTTGTTCTCTGTACCTTTCTGTTAATGAACAGGTCACTGGAGAGCTCTTTATATTGGCCCTGCAAATATTTATATAATGTTATCATATCCCCTCTGAGACGCCTTTTTTCTAACGTATATAAATTCAATTTTTTAAGTCTCTCTTCATAACTAAGATCCTCCAAACCCCTTATTAATTTTGTAGCTCTCCTTTGCACTTTTTCTAGTTCCTTAATATCCTTTTTAAGGACTGGTGCCCAGAACTGTACTGCATATTCAAGGTGAGGTCTTACCATTGATTTGTAAAGAGGCAAGATGATATCCTCCTCCCGTGAATCTATACCTCGTTTTATACATGCCAATATCTTATTGGCCCTTGCAGCTGCTGACTGGCATTGGGCACTGTTGCCAAGTTTGTTGTCTATAATTATTCCTAAATCCTTTTCATTAGTAGTTTTTCCTAGGGAAAAACCATTTAACGTATATGTTGCTTTGTTATTATTTTTCCCATAATGCATAACTTTACATTTGTCTATATTGAACCTCATTTGCCACTTTACTGCCCAGTCCCCCACTCTGTCCAAATCTTCCTGTAAAGAAAAAACATCAAGATTAGTCTTTATTGCCTTACCTAATTTAGTGTCGTCCGCAAACACGGAGACATGGCTCTCAGCACAATGTGGCAGATCATTAATAAACAAATTAAATGTGTTTTAGATGTATGTCTGGAGTCCAGTTTATGACATCACCTGTGGCACGGTATGCAAATGAACTGCTTTTGAATGGGAAATGTGTAATTTGCATACCGTGCCACAGGTGATGTCATAAGCAGGAGCCTCCACAGACACATTTAAAGCACATCTTTCTCCTAATTCAGCCATTTGCTTGCAGTTTTGCTAGCACAATGTATAGATAATTTCCAATCAAATTTTATCCTCTACTTGCACAGTAAAAGCTATGTTCATGGGACACAATCCCTTTAGTGTCTAATTTGTTTTTACTTTTATATTTATCTTGCGGTATAAAACAGTGCTTCTCCATCAAATGGGAGTAACAGCTTTCTGTTTGGGTAATCCATTCCTTTAAAGAAGCAGTCATGTTTAAAAATAACTCAGTATGCCTTTAAATAGCATATCCTTTGCATCAACTTCCTTATGTTTACATCAGGGCACTTGTTATACAAATCCTAAGTACAAACAATAGTATAATAATACTTGAAAAGTAAAGTATTAGCCTACATGTACAGCACTAAAAATGCAGTGCTGTTATTTGAAGGTCTTAAAGGAATAGTCAAGCCCAATTTTACTTTGATTCACACAGCTACATCTCTTAGCTACATCTCTTAGGGTACTTAAGAGATAATTCCATGAAAAATGCATCCTCCTAGTTCTGTTATCTAAGCACCCTAGCATGTCTAACAGGCATCCAGGCTGATTGTTGATGAGGATAGAGGCTCGAACCCCTTCCTATAAAGCAGTGCTTCTCAAACCTGTCCTCAAGGACCACTAATGGTCCAGGATTTAGGGATTACCCAGTTGTGCTTAAATTAGAATATGTATAACAACTGGTATGGTTCCCTAAGCATTAGGGAACCCTACCATGTGTTATACATGTTCTTATTTAAACACGACTGGCTAATTTCTAAATCCTGGACCATTGGTGGTCCTTGAGGACAGGTTTGAGAAAGACTGCCATAAAGACTGTGGTATGCTGGACTCCAATCGTTTACAGGCTGAGGAAGTATCTGAAACGCGTCCCTTTTTCTTTTGGCGTCCCCTTTACAGAAAGACCTAGCCAGGCCTTCCTTCATTGGGATCAAAATTCGCTATTTGTCGTCATTTTGAGTACAGCATTTTCACGGGCAGACATATAGGTGTGTATGTATTGATTTGTACATCCACTGCTTTTTCTCTCTGCTCTTACTGTTTGTTAGTCTTTGTACACAGCCTATTTTCATTCATTCATTTATCATTTTTTATGAATCTCCTTGTTGTACTGAGCTGATTCTGTGTTTGTTTGTACATATTAACTATACCATTATATTTATAATTATATTTATATCTATGTATTATTCTGTTTTTATTTAATAAGTCTGTGTGTTTTCTTTTGTATTAAATTTATACCTTTTTACCATATCCAGGTGTGTATTTTATTTTACACTATATCCCAACTTATTATGGTATAGCGCTGTCTATTTTCCCTTTTAAACACATAGGAAAGATCACTAAAAGTGGGGAAATTTTTGGGGGTGTGCATCACTGTTAAAAAGGAACTCCATTTTTAGTAAACACTTCTTTTAAAATCCATAGCAGGCAGCAGTGTGCATTGCATCAGTGGTAAAACCTTACTTAGCTTTTAGTAAAGTGATTGCTTCACATTAGTGGTCATTGATAACAGTGCCTACACATCTCCATAAGAGAAACAGTACTTCCAGACGATACAACAAGTCCTTTCTTGCAATATATAACCATAGAATGCAATAAAAGTCCGCTTCTCATTACAGTCACGATAGGCAAAGGGTACCGTCAAGGACACCAGTGTCCTTGGCAAGGTTGTTGAAGGTCAATAGAACTTTGTTATATCACAAAGTTCAGCAAATGAACAGATTAGGTGCCTGCTCCGCCTGTGGCTGATCATGTGACTTCGTGCAACATAAATACTAGCCGAACGATTTACTGTTAGAAACACAGTTTTCCATCTATTTTCTCACATTAATGGACAGATAGTTCTACATGTTGTCTTATCTCTCAGACTTTGATTCATGAGCTTCAACAAACCAGTGTGACTCTGCATATTTGTCACTACCAAAGTGTGAGAGAGATGAAACAGGGATGTAATTATTCACAAGTACGTCTCCCACTACAATTCATTGAGCTCCCAGCCTCACTATGATCCTATGACTGCCCCCCCAGAAGACTAATAGAAGAAATCACCTTTCACCCCCTACACATCAGATCAGCATGGCTAGCAGCAGGAGTCACTGGCATTATAGACCTGTATGGACAACTGTTTCTGAAAATGGTTGATTAAAAGTATAATAAATAAACCAATTAATGGCATTCCTTGGCTCTATGCCCTTTCACGGTGGGATGAAAAACAGAACTGAGCTCCTGACAGGTCTGAGTGTAAGGATGGTGGTACAAGATAGTGAAAATGATTTGTTTCTGCATTATCAAAACAATACAAGGGGACATACCCATTATAGTTGACATGGCCATATGTCCCTGTTGCCTGGGATGCTGATGGGAAATATATACTCCAGAGCAGCAATAGATGTGTTTCTTCCACTCAGGTAGATTAGATACTTTGCCAGGGCTAAGTAGGCTAACTTTACGGGGAAAACGTATGGAAAAAGTAGAGTGCAGAACAGAATTAAAATCAGTGCTACCAAACAGTTAAGCTTATTTTTTATATAAGCATCTAATGGGTTGTTTGATCACCATACCATGGTATAGCCATGGTTCTGCTCAATTCAATAATATTTTGTCCACTTTCACCCAAACTCTCCAACCGCTACACATTTCTTGCACATACTTATAGTTTGCTGGATCTCTGCCAAGTACAGATTTTCTGGCACTTATTTTTTTAATACATGACCTGTGATGGTGCTTGAAGCACCATGCGCACAGAAAAAGAGGCAATTTTTGGCGCTATTAACAGGTGTGCCATGTTTATACGTAACCCCTGAAAGTCTTCTTCTTCTAATTCTATTAATTATTTTACATTTCCCATAGGTCCCTAGAAAAAGAGCTTCCCCTACTTCAATGTTTCGTCCCTAAATCTAAATTATATATACAAAAAAACCTCACTTCATAAAAACAGCTGAAGAAAATAACATAGAAGAGGTTACAAGTTTATTAAAACTGATTTACATTAAGCTTAGATCACCCCAGTGTTACTTTATTGTACATCTACCCAACCTTCTCTGTGCTTGCGGAGGGGAAGAGAGGTCAATTTAGAAAGGTTATTTGTGCGAACATGTTTTAAATGGAGACCAGAAGTCTACAACACTCTTTCAGCAAAGAAAAAGGAGAGTGTTAAGTACACCATGTGCTACACAAACTCTGGATATTTGTCTGATATCAATCTCAAAGTAAACGTCAAAGAAAAGAAAAATGATCAAGACCCTTTTTGGCCGAGGAGAGCAAGAAGTGAGAGGAAAACAGCGCAAGGGAAGAATGAAGGAAAACAGCTGTGGGCGTGGTGGGGGGATTGATTTGCATGGCGTATTTGGAAATAAGATATTGGGCTGTATGCTAACGTTTTTAGTTAACCCAGTGGTGATCTCACTAGAAAATGGTTACAAGTATTTTCCGTGCTGGGGCAACCCAAGTATTCATGGTCTTTTAAGGTTTGACCCCAAGAGGATTCTACTCCAAGATCCAGTCGCACTTTCATGTAATATCGGAATCTCAATGTAACCGCAGGACAAACTAGATTCGGGGTAATGTTGGGTCCATATTTTGTCTTGACTTGAGTATCGTTTTGAGAGCAATTTTGGCCAACGGATGTTGGAATTTGTCAATTATTCTAATGGTTCCTAAATAAAGTGACTGATTTCTCAGTGGATAAATACCAAAAAAATACTTTTGGGAAAAAATTCAGATGATGTAACCATCCCTGATCATCTACGGGGTTTTTTCACTAAATAGTGCAATGTGGTGAATTGACATCTTAGTTGCAAAACTGAGACCAAGATTGATGACTTGGGGAGAGTAGGAGGAATTTTTTTTTTTTTTCAACTTGGCTAGTGTAATCTGGCTTTAGTTATGATTTCACCCTACTTCCCTGATTATCTCTTTGATATCAACCTTATGGATGTTCCACTCAAGATTTGAAGAGTAAAGAGCATTCATGTGTATATTGCTTTCTAATCTACTGTAGATGGTATTGTCTCATAAATAGGGAGAGGGATTGACTTATATATATATATATATAAAAAAACAAAAAACCTCCATTGAGTCAAAAGTGGTTACTCATACTCGTAAAGTAGTGTCCATTGGTCATTCATCATCAACAAGCCCTCAGGGATCCCCAAAGTCTATGAATGTTGGACTGACTGACAACCAGCCATCTGGATAGACCTGTAGGAATCTGTTTTGGCTCATGCATCACTGTGTTCCTTCACCATCAACATTTTGGCTCAAGAGATCTTCTGGACATTATCCTAACAATTTGGCAATCTGCACAAGTCTGGAGCCTCTAGTGATTTCAGTTAATCTAGATCTCATTTGTGCAGTCAGCATGCGATGATTTGTTCCTGGTATAAGCCTGCGGTTGCATGAGAGTCTCACTTTCGTGGTCTGAACTAGTTTGTCAATTATCCTCAGAACTATTAAAGTGACTGAAGGCAGGGCATGGAAAGCAAATCTGAAACGTGTTAGCAGAATTGCTAGCAAATGCGTAGATTAAGAGAAATATGTGGTTTTAAATGTGTCTGTCTCCTGTTTATGACATCACCATGTGGTACTGTATGCAAATGAACTATTACAATAAAAATGTGAAAAGCCCCGACACATTCAAAGTAACCCCCCCCCAAGTATATGTATTTAATTGCAATTCTATTAATACAGTGTGTATCAAAATCAACAAATCATAGATATGCTCTACATTCACATCGCAAAAAATGTTTTGAGTCCATGTAACATGTTTCAACGGCACAGAGAGAATTCATATTAAATATACATAATAGACGCGTAATGGCTTTGGGCCTCTGTAGTATCGAGAAAGAAACTCCCTTGGGAGATAAGCTGGCTCCACTCTTGGCTAATGAATTCCTCTCGTGGACTGGAAACACCAGGTTGAGTGGGCTTCACGTAGCTGCTGAGGCTTATTGATTATAGATTGAAAGAAGAATAATGAGCACTCCACTGTCGGCGAAAAAATGTAATAATTTAATAACAAAGTGGATCCGATAAAAGGAAACAGGAACACAGCAACAAGTGGGGTGAGAAAAAAAGCTAAGTCGCCTTACGCGTTTCGCGCAATAACACGCTTAATCATAGGCCACTGTAGTATAGGGCACAGATTTTCATCTTTACTGAAAAGCTTCAGAGGTGCTCTGACTCATCCAGGTGCATTGGGGCGCGAACTGCCCTAGACCACCCTCCCAAACCAAGACATCAAGGCAATCGGAAAGGGAAGACAAATAGGTTTATGAGACGCTGGAGGTCATAGTGAGGGGAATAACAGTTTGCTCTTCTCCAGACCACTTTCTGCAGACGCCAGTGCCCACAGTAAAGGTTATATGGTGGGATGGTTTGCCACTAGCTTGTTACCAAACTTAGGCAACAACGCCTTGGGAACCAGATTTACAGCATCATGAATAATAACGCCTTGGGGGGATTTTTATTTTACATATGATGAACCTCAGATCATTGTTGGCCTTTTAGTATATAAACCCCTAATCATCATATATTATAGCTTCAGTTTGTTTTTTCTGAATTAAATAAAAACAATTGGGGGAGGGGGGTGGAATGGGCATAGAAAATATAGTATAATCTCAGTGCCCTCCCCGATGCCTCTGACATGATTCATCGCCTGGCTATAGCAATGACTACGTAAATTATAGGGGCAGAGTCGCCTTACATACTGGCAGCAACAGGAGACATCTGGCAGGGCTAACAATGGGAAAGTGAAGTTAATTGTGGTATTTTGTGTATATTCCAAGCCAGAAGTATACATGGTGCCAGGCAATAGCGATTTCACATATATCTAACATCAGCTTCACATTGCATCCAATAAAAACAGATGTTTAGGTATTTTCAGCAAATAAGTAATCATGTAAGGGGGGGGAGAAACAGATGTTGTGATATATATTCTGTGGTGTCTCTTTGTAACCATATAAGACTAATGGTTATTACATTTTATTCGCTTTTTTTTTTTCTTCACATGAACAAAAAAAAAAAAAACCTTAATCAGTCTGGTCCCCCCTCCATTATTTATAAGGAAGGACTTTAGAGAAAACTGTAACAGTCAAGACTTGAATAGTAGTATTGAAAAAAGCTATTTCTTGTTGCAAACTATTAGGTAAAAGAGACGTATCACAAGCAGCCAATGAGGGAAACTGTTCATAATAAGAGGTAATGCCAGGATAAATAAAGGAACCGCAGAACAAATCTAGTCAAAAACCATACAATGCCCTCTCTTGGCTTGTGGGCCACGGAGTTCTGAAATGTAGGGATCTAGTAGGTCAGTGAGATGTTAACATGGATTAGTTCTTGATTGGCAAGGGGGGTGGGGCTCCTGTTTACTTGAGGTTTAATAAGGGTATACACTCCTGGTTTAGAAGGAAGTTGATGATGTGTGTCTGTGGTGACATGAATGTCTCTTCCAGACTCCTTTGGTGTTCCCCAATAGAACACTGAGAGCATTGGAGTATGATATCATTCTGTAGTGATGTCATTTACTAGGACTGCAGAGCCAGTAGAGCAGAGAAAAAGACATTTTGTCATGTGATGTATAGTTATTCCTTTTCCCGTCCTCTAGAACATGGATAAAGTGCCACATTAAGGCGCAAAACGCGTAGGAGTCTTATCCAGCGGGTGAGGGACCTGCACTCTTTGCTGTACGTTCAGTTTATGGTTTAAACCTTTTACAAGAATCATTGTGGTCAGTTGCCTTATTGTTGGCTTAAAGGTGTAGTTCCACAACTCAATGCTACTGGTGGTCTTTCCCATACTATTTCCCTTCTTACCTTTTTTTCTCCTGTCCTTTTTTCTACTCTCAATAACACTTTTCATCTTTTTTTTATTTTTTTTAATATACTCCTTTTCTTTAAGCTGGTTTTACCTTCTACACTCTCCACCATATAGAAAAGTAACCTAACTTTTAGAATATGCTACCTTGTTACCTTGCTCTCCCTTGTTTCTCACTTTCCAATTTCTCTCTTCCTTTTTCCCTTCTGTTGTCTTTTAATTTTTACTCTTGTTATTATATAAAATATGAGTAAGTGCAACTATACTAGTAAACCTATATTGCACTTAAATTAGTACTATATTTAAGCCATTACCTATGCTATGAAATAAAAAAACCCACAAAAAATATAAAATAGGGGTAGTACCACTTCTCCTGTAGTTTTAAATTGAAAATAATAAACAACCTAAGTAATATTTTTAGGAGGAAAGGAAGTTTAGAGAAAACTAACTAACTAGACGCATCTCTTTCTGTGTCTTTACCTTAGATGTTGCAGTACTTATCTAAAAATATATTTAGGACTCTGTCGGTGGAGCTGTCCCTTTAAAAGCTCAACAAGATCCTTACAGGTTGGTCCATGCAGAGCAGAGAAGGCAAATTATCTATGCTACATTATGTGTGACCATTATCGTGTCCTCATTCAATAGGATGCCCTCTATGCCAGGTGCGTACAAGCTTTTTCTAAAGTGAGCTGTATTATCAGAAATGCTTAAATGTACTATTATATTGAAGAAAAGCTTTCTAGTCATATAAATACGTTTGGTTATTTAGCAACATACAAAAGCAGTCCCAAAAATTACTTAAATCAACTTTATTACAAGAAAACCACATATTATTAAGGCTTCCGAGGTCATGGGTAGTTAAATCAATTGAATGAACAGAAAAGGAGCACAAAATAAATAGTCACCACAATGATAGATCATATATTTTCACTGTGGTGACTTTATTTATTTTACACTCCTTTTCTGTTTATTTTTATTGTTTGTACAGGTTGAGTATCACTTATCTGAAGATCCAAAAACAGAGATTAGGGGTACTCACCTTCCTGGCATCCCACTTTGAAGCTCCTTGGCTTCCCCCTCCTGGGCGCTGTAAATGAGAAGCCAGTGCGAATGGGAAATATAGTTCCCAGAGCGCTGTGACGGGAGGGAGATACCACACGCAACGCACAGCTCATCTGGAAATGATCTATATTACCTTAATCCATTGCGAGCAAGTTCCTCACCTTGAATTTAGGTAATGTAGATCATTTTTTCGGGCTGGTGCTGCCGAAACTATCCATCATCCGTAAGTATCCGTTATCTGAACTGCTGCTGGTCCCACGCATTTCTTATAAGGGATACTCAACCTGTATTATATTTAAATGTGTATTTGAGGTGGTACACTGACAAGTGAGCAGCACAAATGAAATTAATTAATTTTTAAATACATATTGTTCATTGATACCAAATGTTCCTTTGCGCTTCACTTTTTGGCATATTGTTTAGTTAAATCAGTTGGACTGCACCTTGAGGACTGACGCCCCAGGTCACCGCAGTATAGTTTCTCAGTGGATCCTTACTTGGGGGCTATGTCATAGTCATGGGAAGGACCAGTGACTATCTTGCTTTTTTTTTAAAAATAGTTTTGTGTAATGTGTTAATCTATGTTGAATTACCGAGCAAATGACTCCATGGGAGATTTTTTTCTGTGGCAAGCCAAAGTTTTGACCCCCCCCCCCCCTTCTAACATACCCCTGTCAACAGGCCTACTAAAATAGAACAGGCTTTCAGGATATCCTCCCAAGAGCCCAGGTGGGTTAATCAACAGCTCACTCATTTTCTCTTACAGCTGAGCTAATGACAGATAAACCTGTGACTAAGCAGGAATATCCTGCAAACTGCGCACCATATACAAGGGAGTGTGGATTGGCTTGATAGATGATGTCCGTGTTCTATGTAGCAGGCATATAATAATATCTGCACAGTTTTAGGGAGAGGTTAATCCTTCTCAGTCAACTCTTGGAGTGGACCTGTCACTTAGGAAAATGTGCTCATTAATCAGTAGAGCATAAAACAATCTAAATATCACGTGGACATTTTTTTTCCAAATGGTTGAATCATTTTTAAAAAAAATCTTTTCCCACACAAGCTATTTTTAATGACACAGTTTATGCGTAAAAAGGAACCTAGATTATCACACTGTGTCGTTGGAACTTATTATGTCATAATTTATTGGTAGGGTGATTCTGAACAATAGGTAATTACCCAAAAAAAAGTGAGACTTGGGGGAGGGGAGCGGAGGATAACCGTGCTGTTGAGAATAGAAGAATTACTGCAATAAAAAAAAAAAGCAGCAAACATATTAGAAAAAATGTTGTTTGGTACTATGGGTAGGGGGGCTTGAAATATTGTTAGATTACAGGGGAAAAAATCATTATGAGTTTTAGGTCAGCTGACCTACTGGTAACTTACATTTTATTGGTCGATTTAGGAAAATACATTTTTCATGGTAATTTTGAAATTATTATTACACTTAAAAATGACTGGGTTGAATAAGATTTTAAGGCCTTTTGAGCCATACTAGGGTACCTTCTGGCATTTGTCTTTCTTTCTTTTTTCTTTCTTTCTTCTTTTTTGTCTCTCCTTCCTTCCTTCCTTTCTTTCCTTCTTTCTTTATCTGTCTCTTGCTTTCTTTCTTTTTCCCCTTTCTTTCTTTCCTTTTCTCCACCTCTATCACCTGCATATTCTATGACATTACACACCTTAGCCTGTTTAACAGGCCTCCCTCCCATTCTATTGGGATGGGCAGAGGCCAGCAAAGTTTCAGTGCCAGCCATGAGAGAGAGATGGTATGTGGGGCATGCTCCCGTTGGCTCTCGATATAACCTGCATTTCTACACATGCACAGATCTCCATCTTCTTCAGAAAGAGCAACCAGGAGTCCCAAGAAGCAGAAACAAATATGCCAGGTAAAATATCTATACTTTGTTTTGACTTAAAACTATACACAGATGACTAATAGCTGGTCAGTGACACAGATTACTATTCATTCAAGAATAAAGGTGGCTTGGTGATAGGGCCAAACAAGTGCCAATACTAAAATGTCACAAGATTTACTAATTGAAGAATGGCAAAATCAGGGCTAATTACCAACAAAGGCAGATAGCACCAAATAATGGAGCTACGGGTATGAGCCCCTATATATAAGGCAGACTCCTGACAGCCAAGCTGCATCTGTTGGTTACATACTTTTTAATAATGCCAGCGGGCTTTGGGCTTGCACAGCCAATGCATAAAAAAATCAGGCCGCATTAGTTTTGTGGAATGTCTGCCAAACAGTGATTGGTCCAGCTCGCACAGTTGAAAATGTCAGGATTTAGAAAAAGGGCCAATCACCGTTATATACAATACACCGATTGCCTTTTTAGAGCTTTCATGACACCTTTCATGGTGTGTTGATGCGTTGGACAATTTAATGATGTTCTGTAGACCTTCTGTGGACACTTTGTCTATCCCTGGTCAAAATAGTCTTCAATGACCTCAAGAGGTACCAAAATGGGGTAGGTGTGTTTTAAGATCAGTGGGATAATCACCAGCAACTGGCAACCTTATGATGAACCCAATAGATCGTAGGAACGATGAAATCAAACCAGGGCCAGATCCTGAGCATTACCAGGTACGTCTGCATAGGAGACACTGTGCGAAGCGTTGTCAGCTTCCCCGTAAAGCTCTCCACTTTCCCCTACATGAACTGTCAGATATTCACTATGTCCTCTCCTGAGTTGGCTTCCTGTTTTTCCTTGCTGGTTTTCTCTTCTTCCGCACCCTCCCTGCACTATCCTTTTCTCCTCGCCAAGCCTCCCCTTTTTCTGCATCCCTCTATATACACTACCATTGCCAGACGGACATTATGTGTTTAGCGTTCAGTGTCCTTCCTTCCTTCCCTTCTCTGACTCCAAACAGCTCCTCTCGCCCACCTACCCCTCACCTCTTCCAGGCTCAATGAATGAAGAAGAGAAGTACTGCATGCCAAATCCAAGGCACATCAGAGAGGTCACTGGGCCGCTTTGCAGATCTCCTCTCAGAACCTTGCTGTCAGCACCATCTGCCAGGATCCCTGCACAGAGTTGTCAGAAGAGGATGCTCCTCTCTATATTCAACTCCGAGGCCCACTCATTTCCCAGTCATAAAGATGAGCCAAGCCCACCCAGCCCTTGGCTACCTTGCCAAACGCAAAGCTGTGTGGTTGGAACTTTAGTCATTGTATAATGAACTGGGTCTAAAGTCCCATTACACAACGTGCTATATTTTTGCAACCAGTGTTAATCTATGGTTTGCAGAAGTATGATGTTTCTAAAGATTTGTTTGTGGATATGTCTTAAGCAGCATAATGTTGCCCATCCATAAAATAGTTATACATATTTACACAATGTTCCAGTGGTATTTGTGAAATGTGTTGGTACCCCATCACATGGGTATTTAACAACTTCTCTCTAGAGTTGCCCCCTTTTCTAATCAAATGAAATAAATGCCGACCATGCTTCTGCTTGAAGCCAATTTTTGACTCCCCAGCCTCCTGGGTGGTAACCCTTCCTAACTGAGTTATTTGCTTCAAACACAGTTGTGGCAAACAAACAAAAACCTATGACAAGGTGATATTAAGGTCTTAAATCCTCCACTCCCACCTCATTATCTCATACACACATTGTAGGTATCACATTTTACAGCTGTTCTAGAGAAACACTAGGAATGATGTAGCTTTGTGACCGATATGTCAGTTGGCATTTTTTTTTTACATTGAAATGCCATAAATTCTAATATAGTAAAATAAATACCTCCCAGCTTGTTCACCCGTGGAGAATCAGGAGGGGACCGAAGCTTGAAGGTCAAGTGACAGCACTAGTGGTCATGCACAGTGGTACTGTCACTCATCCTAGCAGCTCTACTACGCATGTGCACATTGTTTGGCAAGTATGCAACGTATGGCTTCTCTGGTGAAGGAGATCCAGAAAGCGGGACAGAGGTAGAGCTCAGCAGAAAAGACCCCCCCCCCTCTGTAAATCGGGACTGTCCCATGCAAATCAGGACAAATTAGTGGTTTGCTAAGACTAACAGAATTTTTTCCCCTGGGAGCAAGAATAATCTGTCACTGCTCTACATTGGACAGCAGCAGTAGTGTATCTTCCACAAGGCAAACAAGGCACTCGCCTAGGGCGGCACTTTGCCAGAGGGTGTTAAAGCACACTTCTGATGCTTCAAACATTTTCGCTCCCTCCCCCACCATTCAGCAAGCTTTAGCTCCTTCCAATTAATTGGGGTGATGGTGGCATGTAATGGGGTATGTAATGAGGGTGATGGTGGCATGTAATGGGGGTGATGGGGCATTTAGGGTGTATGCAATGTGGGTGATGGAGCATGTAATGGGGTGATTAGGCATTTAATGTGTGTGCAGTGTGGGTGATGGGGCATGTCGTAGGTGTGCAACGTGGGTGGGGTGTCCAAATTTTGTCTGCCTACGGCAGCACAAAACCAAGATACACCACTGGACAACAGTTGGCAAAAAAGACACTCATTATATTAACATACATGCATAATAAGTAAACCCTTTACATGCCGGTAATGATTAGCATCTCACTTTGTCTAATAAAATCTTTAACCACAATGTCACAAATGTGTAAAAGAGCTGATCAAACTGAAAGGGAAAATTTCAATCTCTGAATAAAACGGCACAGGGCCTCGCTACGGAGCAATCTCTGCTCTCTTCTGCTAGACCATCCAGCCGTAGGGGAAAAGTAGTGTCGAGATACTTGATTGCAGGTTTCCTGCTGGTGAACTGCATTTGCTCTCCATCATTTGCTCTCCATCATTTGCTCTCCATCATTTGCTCTCCATCATTTGCTCTCCATCATTTGCTCTCCATCATTTGCTCTCCATCATTTGCTCTCCATCATTTGCTCTCCATCACTAGTATGGAGCATTATCTCATGCACGGCTTTCATTTTAACCACAACCAGCAACTGTACCACATTCCACACTGGATTTATAGCCGGAAGAGAAGTAGATACCTGAAATAACCCTGTTATAGTGGAAGGAGTAAAGCTACTGAAGAATGCCAGGGATGTACGTGAGGCTATCACGAAAAACAAATACATCTGAGGTTTTATTATGGGCAGATCAGTTCTTATCTACAGCCTATATTTCTACATTTTAAATATTTTATTCCAGCAAGCTTTGCTCATGATGTTCCATGGAATTTAAAGGGACAGTGTCACCTGAACATTGTTTTTACTGAGCATGTAGAGCATAGAAAATGATTTTACATGATATGGACACTGTAGAAAAATTGCAAGAAAATGCCTAAATTGAGAAAAAAAAAAGTGTACATGCACTGCAAAAGCAATGTTTATGTGATACAGTCCCATTAATGATCTTTCAGTTCTACATTCAACTGTTATTAAACTATAATGATCTGAGCTGTGGGGGTCTAGTCACTAAAACTGAATTGACAATTGAGCTGTAAAGATCAGGCATTAATAGCTGATTTGGAAAAAAAAAAAGAATCTCTCCAGCGCGCCAGTCTTCCAACTCTGCTATTAATGCCCAATTCTTGCACTTCACTTGGCAGTTCAGTTTTAGCGCTTGAGAATAATCAGACAAATGCGACTGAACAAAAGTGTGTCACAGGTCTGCCACAGTGTTCTGCGCCAATGAACTGTACTCGTGACTTCAACATGGCAGACACCTGCTGTAGGGTGACAGGAGGGCCCCCTGGAAACCCAAAATATTAAGCTCGACAACAAGCCTAGGAGAATTCTGTTAAAGGAACACTCTCCGTGTACTGGGACAATATACAACGCAACAACAACAACATAAGTGTTAGAAGAATTGCAAGCTAATGCATAGGTTAAGAGAGAAAAAAAAGTTTTGTATAGGACCACTAAACTTTTTTTCTAATCCTTGCTTCCCCAGAAAAAGTTGTGTCCTTTCCCCCAAAGTAAACCTGACGTTTATCTTTACATTACTTTAACATTTCTTTAAATAGCACCAACAATTTAAGTAGCGCTGGGTACAGACACCTATATGTACAGAGTACATACAGAGTTAGACAGAGAAGGACAGACTGATACATGAGGTAGAGAGCCCTGCTCGCAAGCTTACAATCTTTAGCGATACATGTGGGTTTACTCTTTTTATGAAAGAGGAAGAAGCACATACCCATAATTTTCAAAAGTTTGGGGTCACTAAGGAATTTCCTTGTCTTTCAACAAAACATACATCAGATGAGTTGGAAGATAATTAGGAAAAACAGACAAGACACTGACTTTTAAAAAGATAAACCTGGATAAGCTAACACAACGTGCAATTAGAACACAGGGGTGGTGCTTGCTGATAATGGGAATCTGTATGCCTATGTTCCATTAAAAAAAAAAAAAATTAATTTTTTTCCATCTACAATAGCCATTTATAGCATTAACAATGTCTACACTGTATCTCTGACCCCAAACGTTTGAATGGTAGTGTAGGTAAGAGACCTGATCACTGAAAGGCTGTGCAGAGAAGCAGACTTGATTTAATGATCCCAGTAAATACAAATATGGGCCAATATCTTACAATGCATGACATTTATTACTATAGTTTAAAAAAAAAAAAAAAAAATCAGGTGTATTAAGATAACAGATCGGCAGAAAAGAAATAAAAGAACTGATCTAGTTAGGCAACATGTTATATGTTAGTTAACGTGTTATAAATAAGTTAAAACATGTTACAGAGGAATAAAACAATACAAAAATGACTCATCAACCCACCCAGGGTTTCCCAGTTAATATGTTAACGTTAGCTGATTTTGAATAATGTTAATATAGCATATCAGTTATACTGCCAGTGTATATGACCCTGACTACACAAAGAATGCCAGTCATGTCTATACATTATCACTATGTAAGCACCAAGACAGCCTTGAGTGGACTTAAAGGAAATTAAAATAAAGACATGTTTCCCTAATCACAGCCCATGCCTCCTGCAAAGGGTTTTGGTCTATCAGCAGTGGGGAGGAAGCAATCTTTAGGTTGTTAGTTATATTTCCGGAAACAGACAAAGCAGATGGCTGAAGCATCCTCTATCTCAAGAGCAGGAAGTTTGGAGGCCTCAGCAAGCCAGCAGTGTTCAGCCTACCAGGCAATGTGGGAGGAAGAGGTCAATGGATTAAAGAAATGAGGTTCTGCAAAAACAGATGCAAAATAGGGACTGCCCCTCCTAAATTGGGTCGCTTGGGAGGTATGGTGGTTCACTGAAAGAGCCATGAGCAAAAGTAGACAAACATGGAGGTTCATTTTCCTAGATTGGCATGTAGCGTTTCAGCAGAGCTTGTCTGGAGTTACTCTGTTCATCAGATAAGACAATAACCCCTTCAGAGCAGAAGCAGGTTAATTACTCCTGTAAAAAAAAAAAAAAGCCCCAGAATATTGTATGCATGATGTATTGTTAAAAAAGTGATACTTCTTAAAGGGGCAGTTCCACCTATAGTGCCCGAATGTAGTTTTTTAGTAAAAAAATAAAATAAGTGCCTGATATAAGTATTCCACTTAGGGTTGCCACCTGGCCGGTATTTTACCGTCAGGCCGGAAAAAAATTGGCATCAGGCCAATGTTAAGTCCATGGAGACAGTACCAAGCAGGGCCGGACTGGCCTACCGGGATACCGGGAAAAATCCCGGTAGGCCGCCTACCCTGGGGCTGTTTTAAGAATTTCGGCAGCCGCGTCCCTTTAAGACTTTCGGCGGCCGCGGCCCTTTAAGACTTTCGGCGGCCGCTTCCCTTAAAGAAATTCGGCTTCACCCAGAGCCTGCTGAGCGGGAGAGGAAGGGGAGGGGGATTCTGCTGCCTGAGAGGAAGCTGCCGGACTGCAGGGTAAGGTAAATACAGTATGGTGCTGGGGAAAGTGAGTGTAAGTGTGTGAGTGAGTGCCAGAGTGTAAGTATGTGAGTGAGTGCCAGAGTGTAAGTATGTGAGTGAGTGCCAGAGTGTAAGTATGTGAGTGAGTGCCAGAGTGTAAGTGTGTGAGTGAGTGCCAGAGTGTAAGTATGTGAGTGAGTGCCAGAGTGTAAGTGTGTGAGTGAGTGCCAGAGTGTAAGTATGTGAGTGAGTGCCAGAGTGTAAGTATGTGAGTGAGTGCCAGAGTGTAAGTATGTGAGTGAGTGCCAGAGTGTAAGTGTGTGAGTGAGTGCCAGAGTGTAAGTATGTGAGTGAGTGCCAGAGTGTAAGTATGTGAGTGAGTGCCAGAGTGTAAATATGTGAGTGAGTGCCAGAGTGTAAGTATGTGAGTGAGTGCCAGAGTGTAAGTGTGTGAGTGAGTGGCAGAGTGTAAGTATGTGAGTGAGTGCCAGAGTGTAAGTATGTGAGTGAGTGCCAGAGTGTAAGTATGTGAGTGAGTGCCAGAGTGTAAATATGTGAGTGAGTGGCAGAGTGTAAGTGAGTGAGTGGCAGAGTGTAAGTATGTGAGTGCAGAGTGTAAGGATGTGAGTGGCAGAGTGTAAGGATGTGAGTGGCAGAGTGTAAGGATGTGAGTGGCAGAGTGTAAGGATGTGAGTGGCAGAGTGTAAGGATGTGAGTGCAGAGTGTAAGTATGTGAGTGCAGAGTGTAAGTATGTGAGTGAGTGGCAGAGTGTAAGGATGTGAGTGAGTGGCAGAGTGTAAGGATGTGAGTGAGTGCCAGAGTGTAAGTGAGTGAGTGGCAGAGTGTAAGGATGTGAGTGAGTGGCAGAGTGTAAGTGAGTGAGTGGCAGAGTGTAAGTGAGTGAGTGGCAGAGTGTAAGTGAGTGAGTGGCAGAGTGTAAGGATGTGAGTGAGTGGCAGAGTGTAAGGATGTGAGTGAGTGGCAGAGTGTAAGGATGTGAGTGGCAGAGTGTAAGGATGTGAGTGGCAGAGTGTAAGGATGTGAGTGCCAGAGTGTAACTATGTGAGTGCCAGAGTGTAAGTATGTGAGTGCCAGAGTGTAAATATGTGAGCGAGGGGCTGAGTGTGAGTGTGTGAGCGAGGGGCAGAGTGTGAGTGTGTAAGCGAGGGGCAGAGTGTGAGTGTGTGAGCGAGGGGCAGAGTGTGAGTGTGTGAGCGAGGGGCAGAGTGTAAGTGTGTGAGCGAGTGGAACATCTTGACCAGATGTAGCTTACATGATTTAATGTTAAGCCACACCATCGATTGCATTGCTTGCTATATTTTGTCATAATATTGCTGCGGAGTGGAGTGATTAAGAGGTTTTAATATTAAAAAGCAGGGCACCACCACTGTTATATTGTGTATTCATGCACCAGATTTTTGAAGGGACACTGTGAGCTAAAAAAAAAAAACATCATATGATTTTAAAGAGTCACCTGGGGCAGTTTGTATATTTGACACCCCATCCACCTCCCAACCTAACTTCCTATATATCCCAAATCCTTTTATTTTGTAAATACAGTTTCTCAGAGACATACACATAATTCTGTATAAGTGTGTGAGTGACTAGCAAATCGACTGTAATAATGCTGGCATATTAATGGAAAAATAATACTGCCAAATTGGCTCTGGCATATTAAGGGCAGATTGACTTTGACATATTAATGGCAAAGTAATACTGGCATATTCATGGGCAAATTTACTGTAACATTAATAGCAAAATAATACTGGCATAATAATGGCAAAATCATACTGGCAAATTGGCTGTGGAATATTAGTGGGAAAATAATACTGGCATATTAATGGGCAAATTGGCTGTAGCATATTAATGGGCAAATTGATTGTGGCATATTAATGGCAAAATAATACTGGCATATTAATGGCAAAATAATACTGGCATATTAATGGGCAAATTGACTATGGCATATTAATGGCAAAATGATACTCGTATATTAGTGGCAAAATTGGTTGTTGGCCTATTTTAATAGGCAAACTGGCTGTTGCATATGTTAATGACGAAGTGGCTGTTGCATGTTAATTGGTACCTGGCTTATTTTAATTGGAAAAGTGATGCTGTGGCATGTTCAGTGGGGCAAAAACACATGTACTATGGGGGAAAGTGACAATGTGATTTTTTTCTGCAGGGGCAGCTCTGTATGACAAAGTGACACTGTTGTTTGTTCTGCAGGGGCAGCTCTGTGGGACAAAGTGACACTGTTGCATGCCAAATTGTGTGGGTGCTATATGAGTGCTTGGCAAATGCTGTGGGTACTGAATAGGGTTGCCACCTGGCTGGTATTTTACCTACAGGCTGGTAAAAAAAAATTGGCTTCAGGCCAATGTTAAGTCTATGGAGACAGTACCAAGGCTGGTATTTTTCTGAAGAAAAGGTGGCAAGTTATGGGTGCTGGGATAAGTCCTATGAGTGCAATCTGCATGTTGGGGTAAGTTCTGTGAGTGCAATCTGCATGCTGGGCTAAGTCCTGTGAGTGCAGTCTGGGTGCTGGGGTAAATCAATATAGCCACCCAGTATGTACACAAGGTTATAGCTCACACAATTCCCTAATTATATAATCCCCTGCACAGGGCAACTCATATAACCTTGTGTACTGGTTGCTATGTGTTGCCCTGTGCATGGGGTATATATCAGAGCAGTACGTTAGTTATAATATTGTGTACATACTGGGGGCATATTTTGCCCTGTGCAGGGGTATGTACCAGTCTTATCTATAAAATAATACACTTTTCAAATGTGTTGTAAAATGTATGGATTGTCCGTTATGAACAAGAAAATAAATATGCAATTCTATGGGGCTGGAATACTATAATTTCCAGGGCTGGTTTTTATTCCCAGTCCGGCCCTGGTACCAAGGCAGGGATTTTTATGAAAAAAAAGGTGGCGACCCTAATGCCACTTATATCAGAAACATATGCAACAAACAGAAAATCATCTAGAGGGAACTGGCCCTTTAATTATTTAACTATGCATTATCCATGGCCAGCGGATGTCTGGCAACATTGAATATGAACAATGCATAGAGATGAAATCTTCTTCTCACCTCAACTCTCTTTTTGGTGAATAGACACCTCCTTTTATTATTTTTCTTTCTTCCTATAATGATGCTGCCACTTCACATAGACTATCCCAATACATTTTATTAGAAACACATTTTTTTTTTAAATTATCTTTATTCTGAGATAAAAATACAACAATGTAGGACAATGACAGATAAATTACAGACATAACAGACAAATATAATACAGTGGGCACACATGCCTCACTCAATCACAACTAGGTTCTAATTACAGATCTTATTAACAGCCCCTTTAAATATTTCACTAAGCATTACACATGGCCAGCTGATGTCTAGCAGGAGAAGCTAACTAACATTGCCATTGCACAATGTACAGTTTAGTCAGTGATATGAAATGTTCATCTCACTGTATGATAAGTGTATCCCATACATACACTTATCACACACACACACACACATACCCCCCCACACATACACCACACATACACTTACCCCCGACACACCACATATACACTTACCCCCCCCCACACACACACTCCACACATACACTTACCCCCCATAAACACCACACATACACTTATTCCCCCAGTCACCACACATACATTTACTCCCCCACACACACACACACACACACATCACACATACACTTACCCCTCCACAAACTTATACACACACTCACTCACATACATACATACACTTACCCCACACACACATACCATACATACATACATACACTTACCCTACACACACATACACATTTATACACAAACACTCACACACACATATACATGTATACACACACACACTAACATACATACATACATACACATACCCTACACACACATACACATTTATACACAAACACTCACACACATACACATGTATACACACACACTCACATACATACATACATACACATACACATTTATACACACACTCACATACACACACTTACCCCACACATGCATACACATTTATACACACACACTCACATACACACATACACTTACCCCACACACACTCACATACACACACTTACCCCCCACACACATGCACATTTATAGACACACACTCACATATATACATACATACACTTACCCTACACACACATACACATTTATACACACACATACACATATATACACACACACTCACATACATTCATACATACACATACACATTTATACACACACTCACATACACACACTTACCACATACACATTTATACACACACTCACAGACACACACTTACCCCACACACACATACACATTTATACACACACACTCACACACACATACACATGTATACACACACACACACTCACATACATTCATACATACACATACACATTTATACACACACTCACATACACACACTTACCCCACACACACATACACATTTATACAAACACACACACATACATACATACATGCACTTACCCCACACACAAATACACATTTATACACACACACTTACCACACACTCACATACATACATACACTTACCCCACACACACTTACCAAACAGTTTTTTTTTTTGTTTTAAACGAGACTGTGGGCTTCCCGTTACCTTCATGCTGCCGGTGTTCTGACAAATTACTGGAGCAAATTCTCCTGCGCAATCGCAGGAGAATTTGCTCACTGCGCAACCCACATCCCACCCCCCGCACACCCCTTCTTACCAGATGATCGGACAGCGGCGGTACACAGCGCATGCGTGCGGCTATCAAGCCGTGTGGGAATGCGCTGTGTCCGTGGCTGGATTCAACCAAAACGCTGGTAAGTAACACGGGGCGGGGGGGACATAAGGAGCCAACAGAGAGGTAAGCACCCTGGTGAGGGCTGCCTCATCTTCATGGGAGTTGTGATCCTCCTGCTGTATTATGCAGCAGGGGGATCACAACTCCTATCAAGATGAGGCAGCCCTCACCAGGGTGCTTACCTCTCTGTTGGCTCCTTATGTCCCCCCCGCCCCGTGTTACTTACCAGCGTTTTGGTTGAATCCAGCCACAGACACAGCGCATTCCCACACGGCTTGATAGCCGCGCGCATGCGCTGTGTACCGCCGCTGTCCGATCATCTGGTAAGAAGGGGTGTGCGGGGGGCGGGATGTGGGTTGCGCAGCTGGCGCATGCGCGGTGGTCACAAAGTTACAGCTGAGTGATCAGCTGTAACTTTATGCGCATGCGCAGTGAGCAAATTCTCCTGCGATTGCGCAGGAGAATTTGCTCCAGTAATTTGTCAGAACACTGGTGCGCTTCTTGCCTCCCTCTGACCCTTGCACATGACCTCACGCGCAGGGTAGAGGAGGTGTCATGCGCACGACTCAGCAGCACCGCTTTGTGTAGGGAACTTCCCGTGTGGTGAGCAGTTGGAGGTGCAGCTACCAGAGCAGAGCTCAAGCATGCCGCACGTTGGACGGCCCTGGCTTATTGCTTACTTAATAAAGTTAGTCTCTCCTTTTGATCCGTTTGCATCACTGATTTATTTTCCAGGTTTGTAGGACGTGATCTTTGTTCTCAAATAAATAACATTTTTCATCTTTGTCCTTTTCCATTCTAACCATCTCCATTTGCATCCATCT
This sequence comes from Pelodytes ibericus, assembly GCA_036172795.1. NCBI lineage: Eukaryota > Metazoa > Chordata > Amphibia > Anura > Pelodytidae > Pelodytes > Pelodytes ibericus. Next base: position 20,750,000 of record CM069858.1, on the reverse strand, counting down.
TGCTGTCGCCTGAATGCCTAGTGCAGAAGAATTTCCTAATAAATGTCTTTGTCTGAGGAGTAGGTCAGAGTACCTTCCCCTCTATTCTCTTAAGTCTTATAGATGGATTCCTTTGTCTGTTTATGTATTTATTTAATTTTCTTGCTATTGAATCAGTTCTTGGGATCAAGGTCATGGAAAGTTCAGACCTTGTCCAATATGAAGCCCATGTTAGTGTCTATCGAAACATGGGCTTATTGATCTGCATGCTTTTCTAATAAGTCTATGGGCTTATGAATATCCGGTTTAGACCTGGAAAGTTATTAGCTATGGTTATTTATTAAATTGGTCCTCAGCTTCTCATGCACTCAGTGGGAATGCCAGATAAGGCCAGGGACTAATGCCAATGTTTTAAAACATTTAATAAATGTGCCTTGTTTTGTGGATTATATATAATTTTTAATCATTTTTAATCATAGAGGACATAGTCTTAAATTAGAGGGGCAAAGATTTAAAAGTAATATCAGGAAGTATTACTTTACTGAGAGGGTAGTGGATGTATGGAATAGCCTTCCAGTGAAGGAGTTTAAGCATGCGTGGGATAGGCACAAGGCTATCCTAGATATAAGATAGGGAACTGGGGACTAATAAAAGTATTTAGAAAATTGGGCAGACTAGATGGACGGAATGGTTCTTATCTGCCGACACATTCTATGTTTCTATTTTCATATATTGTATCCTTTAGGAGTTTTTAGTAGTTACGTGGAGGAGAAAACAAGCACTAGCAGATTTGCTTCCTGGAAACGTTATGTTTGTAGTCTGTCGATCTATTGATAGACAAGCCATTGTTAATTGAACTCAGAGAACAAGACCATGTCTGGCAGGCTTCCGGTTCCAACAGACCAATGGGTGAGCACCACCACAGACCATGCCCACCAATATTCCGAATGAAGGTGTTTAATCTAAACCCCACATGGCACATGGATAAGATAAAGGAGACAGACATAGGTGGCTTTAAGGCCACTCGCGAGTAAGGAAGTCGTTACAGCGCAACTAGTCCTGTTCCCGTGTTTCTATTTAAATGTGGCGGAGTCTCTACTGAGATTACGTTACTATACAGTACACTACAGTGCTTCATCTTGTACGACCGCTACAGGCTCCAGTGAGGCCCATCCTGTCTATTAAGACATTTATACTGTAGACTGTATTTGTAAAATATATAAGATAAGGGAGAAAAGTGAAAAAACATAGAGCTATCACTTTAAGTACATTTTGGTTTTAAATAAATGCTATGGACCCATTGTGTGTATGTTAAATAGAAGTAGTGTACAGACCCAAATAATGGTGTGTATTGGGGAGATCGCTCTGATATGTGTGTAAGTAACAAAGTTCGTGAAAATTTCTATCTTACATTATAAACAAACAAGCTCAACTAGGACAATGGCGCAGAAAACGTCTGTTCAACTTGATGAGATTTTCTAGGTCAATATCTGTTAACACCTAATCTGAACTTAACTTTCCAATTCCAACCAATTTCATGGGTCAGTATTCTTATAGCGACACTATGACTTACATAGAAAGTAACCTGTGCATTTAAAACAAACACATATATAAGACATATGCCATTGGTTTTTTTTTCTTCTATTGCTGAATTAATTGCATATAAATGTAAAAATGAAATAAGCGTTAATCTCTAGCATCCATTTTGAGAATTTTACCCATGATGCAACATTCTCCAATATCTTCCAGCAAGTCTCACTTTACAACTGTGGCCAAAGCCTGCATGATGGTGTCATAAGATACACCCCCTGCTCCTGTCTATCATAGTGGGCAGGACTAGGTGGCTGTGTACAACTTTTTTTTACCTGCCTTCCAACACAAAGAGAGGAGATTGACCTGATCAAACAGGATTATAACGCCGCCCCCTGATGATGTAATAGTTACATTACCCTCCCATTCAATGCAAATCTCGAATCTTGTCTAAAATGAGATATGAGTAAAAGCAGTGTGACTTAACTGAATAACATTGAGAAAAGTCATACTGAATACAGTAAAATCAATGTTTAGGTGATACAGCCCACTTTAATGAACATCTCTCACTTTTTGAGGAGACTGGTTCTGCAAGGATGGGAGGAGGATGAGCAGAAGTGAGGTGAGTTTCTGAAATGAAATATTTTGGCCATGTACCAAAGAGCAAAGCTTAGCCAAGGTCCTTAAAGGACAACTGTAGCAAAAAATGAAATTCTATTTAATTGAAATATGGCATCAAGTGTAGGCATTTTATATAGAAATGCTTAAGTGAAAGAATACAAATAAAGTACCTGATTGAGCCATCTTTACCCCATATAGCTCCACCAGGAGGCAGACATTTTGTTTAGTATATTTGGTCAGATCTTTATACAGCTGAACCAAGGTGAGTGAAGATCTGACCCAAGATTCTAAACAAGATGGCTGCCCCCTGAGAGAACTATATGGAGTAAAAAAAAGACTTAATAAGACACTTAATTTGCATTCTTTCAATAAAGAATTTCTTAATAAAACATCTACACTTGATACAATCTTTCAATGAAACACGTTTTTTGTTTTGCTACAGCTGGCCTTTAACTAACAATAACCAAAACGAACACACAAATGAAAAGAAAAACCCACATATAATGCTGGCAAAAGCTCAAAAGTGACAAAAACAACAAAAAGGAAAGTTTCAGACTATTTTTCCTACTTTCAAAAACCTGCCTAAGGATGTCATTATTTGCTTTGTTTTATATATTTAGTTGGATAACATCAGTGTAAGTTTATATACAACCACATTGTATCTGATCTTTTACGAAACACATGAGCAAATAAAAGAAAAAGTGGCTGGAAGAGAGAACCAAAAACCACTCAATTCAGGTTTAATTCAATTATTTTATAATAGTTAGATTTCAAATCTGGATAAAAAAGGCCAAAAAAAATCACACAAATGAAACATCTTTACCTAGTTACTAGAACAGGCTGTCTCTGGTTCTATGGAGGCTAGAACTTTCACATTACATATTACATAGAACACTCAGATTATCCATGTAACCAATGTTAGCACAATGTCTCAGCTGTATGGACACTGTTTATTTTCTCTGTGCAATATAAGCACAGATGTCTCTACAAACCTTCAACCCTGACCAAGGGGTTACTTTCATTTCACATAAAGTCATGTTATTTTATCCAACATCAGTGATGTCATCATGAATGACATTGTTACTGACATCATTTTAGCTGAAAACATTTGAAACATTTAAAAGGGAATCCGCTTCAGAAGAAGAGACTTTTTCCCGTAATTGTTAAAGTGAGAGGTTGTCTAGTTAAAAAGAAATTATTTTGCAACTTTTACATTTTTTTTTGCTAGATGTACATTTCTTGTAGCTTATTTAAATAATGTACCTTCACGTGCTGCTCCAAGCCTTAAATGGACTGTATCACCTAAACATAGCTTATACTATGAATGCAGAGAATTAAAAAAAAGGACTGAGAACGATCTATACATTGTGTTAGCACAGTTTCAAGCAAATACCTGAATTAGGAGAAAAATTTGTAATAATTGTGTTCTGTGGAGTCTCCTGCTTATGACATCACCTGTGGTTTGATATGCAAATTACTCATTGAAACCCAGTTAATTTCCATATCAAGCCGCAGGTGATGTCATCAACAGGAGACACATTTTAAAAAATTAATTAAAAACAAAAAAACTAATTTAAAAAGCATTTAATCAAATTGGAAAATGACTTGTTTTATCAGCACTTTTCATCAACCAGGACTTTATTCTTTTTTTCTACCTTTGGTACTAATTAGTGAGGTTGGCTCGGTGCCTGGTCCTTTCCATGTAATCTCTTGAAAATGATCACATCTCTGACTGCACATGAACCAACTCTGACCTTGGTAAAAACTCTCTAAGCTGAATCAAACACTGACCGTAACCAATTAGCACATCTGCTTCAAAAATAACACAAAATGACTTCAGCCAGCTGGCGAGATGTGGAACCTTTCCAAATAAAAGACACTTTGCCTAAGACATGTTTTTTTTTATTTTTTATATTGTGGTCTATTTAGTGGCTGATATGGTGGATATTTTTTCTTCTTGACACTTTATAAAATGTAGGCCTTCCAAACAGTCACATCAAAAGGCATTTTGTGCACTCGAAAACCATAAATCCACTGGATTCTCCGTGCCACATCACCGTGAAGGATTTTGATGCCATCCACTGCTACAGCCTGGAATTCTTCTGCGTGCTATCTTATACATTAAGTGATCCATAAATAACCCGTCACTTTATTTATCTCCTGCCTGATGTTACAACTGTAACAGATTTAGAGTAAAAATCACGCTATATTTATCAATGACAAGAAAAGCAACAATGTTGTCTGGTTTCCCAGCTGGGAGATTATGATAAATAGATCCATATGTTTTTTTTCCAAGTTATACAAATGTATCTCTATCTCTTCGCATAGCTGTCAGTCTCTGCTGTTGCTTGTCAGATGCCCGGTGTTAGCTAATGGATGGCACAAGAATTTTTTTTTAGCTGAAAATGTAATAACCCAGATGCAATTGGCACAGCCTTGATAAGTACAAAGATGTCCAAGTTGTACAATGGTGCTCAATATGTGATCTTACCACATTTTCGACTTTGCCAACTAAACATTGTTTATTTATTACATTGTATTTGGAGAATAACTGGCAAATGCATAAATTACTCTGTTGCATCTCCTGTTTATGACATCACTCGTGGCTCGATATGCAAATGAACTACTTTCAGTGCGAATTGTGTCATTTGCATATCAAGCCGCATGTGATGTCATAAGCAGGAGACTCCACATTATCTTAATCAAAGTATTTGTTTGAAATTCTGCTCACATAATGTATAGATCATGTCTTATACTTGTTTTTATTCTCTACATTCACACTGTAAACACTTCGGTGACGTTGATATTGTCCAAGAACTAAATGATACCAACAATATATAATTGGAGACAACAGAGACTTAAATAACCCCACTGGAACCTTGGATCTGGCCCTACATGTACCATGACTAGGAAGTGGACTTATGGGCCAAACAACATGGAGAATCCCAGAGCAGCAGAGGTGTCAGGATGATGGATGTGCTTGTATCGGAATGTGGTGTCAGGATATACTGTAGCCACAGTAGCTAACATTGAAACAGATAGCGCTGGTCTTAACCTGCGCAGATACACATACAGAATAAACACTGGCCGTGTACAGTAACCTAGCTGTCCTGTGCTGACCCATTCGTATAAGCAATTATTAAAGTTTATTTATTAACTGCTAAAAATGTGCTGTGCAATAGAAATGATATGTCAAATCAGCCAGCATCCTCAGTGATAATTATTGATCAGCACCCTGTACTTCACAGTGACCTGAAGGGCATCATCCTTAATGCTATTATCCTTAATCAGAGTGAAGTTTGTGGAAGAGGCCTACATTGAACAGTGCTTTTACAAGGAAACAACCTTAACGAGTTCTAGCTTCTCTTAATGTGCGAGTAAAGTGGGCGGTTAATTGCCTTGGAAATGTCAGTTTTCCGTTATAATGACAGCTCTGAATAGCGGGTGATTGAAAAACCTGACAAGCCTGCAGACCGCTAGGCCGAAATTGGCAGCCTACAAAGAAAAACGCATGCCTCTGACGTATACATCCAGGGAAAGAAAAAGTAACAGACAGATGCAAAGTTAGTGTAATTATAGTATAACTGTTGGAAAACTGTCAGACAGACTTTTTGAGTCCTTTGTTAAACAAATTGGACAAGTAATTAATTCCCACATCTTGGCAAAGTATATATATATATTGTGTATAGTGCAAGCCAGTCATGTCTCTTCCAATTCCCTGTTCAGGCCTAGTAAAACCCAGCTATGGAACTGGGCCGGAGTTCAATGTTATGAGACTCTGGGATGGGCGCAACATGGGTTTACTGACAGCTGAAAGGGACAAGACAACTTTGTAGTGAGTCTAGGGAAGCCTCTGGCTTGGGGGAATGCCAAGATAAATGGAATTCCAAAGAAACAGCTCTAAGATACGTCCTAAATGTGTTATCGGGCCTTTGCTATAACAGTCGGAGGGCAGTAAATATTGTGAGATGCTGTTATCTGCATTGTTGTTCTAAAATTGAACTTAGGGACAGACTTGCGAGACACAAAAATAATAGCGGCACCTCTCATACGGTGAAGAAAGTGTAACCCAGGTCATAGTGCAGACCAACCGCTTAACACTAGTACATAAATCTAACATGTGACCTTTAAAGGATTTCTGGGCTTTTAGACACATTAAAAACTAGTAATGGAAAGTAGTTTCAATGCATCAGCAACTGTATATGATGCAGGTACAAAAAGGTGCTCCAACCACAAATAGGGCAATCCCAACACTGGTAGACTGCACACAAAGACATTTTTGCAGATATTCAGTTTAAAAAAATATATAAATATATATATTTTAAGACAAGTTTCTTTTTCAAGTCATATTATTTGCATCAAAAATAAGTAAAGTTATGCAGGAAACAGCAAGCTTGACACACATATATATATATGTATGTGTCGGCTTGGATTCTAATGGTTTACAAAATGTAGTACTGACATAAATTGCAGCTATGTCATGCTCACGACGTATAGGAGTTGATGATAACGGATGACAAAGGTGCTGATTAAATATGTGTTAATGTTTGAACCTGTACACTTGTGACATTTAGTAACTATCCTTTGTCTACCCCTATTATTAAGCTGCGACTTGTGACCACAGTTCTTCTCTGCTGTTGCACTTTGTCCATGTTTGTCATAGGCAGTCAAGATTCTTAGACATATTAAATCATTTAAAAAGTTTTGTGACTGGGTCTCCTACAATTCCTTCATCAACTATTAGTCCTGTAAGTTGCCTCATGCTGCTTTGAAAACTCACATATCAAAGTGTTAATTGTGAGGATTCTAATAGTTGACACATATGAACTGCTAAATGGCAATTCATGTAATATTACTCACCTAGCAGTATTTGTAATTAAATGACTTCTAAATAAAAGTCTATTTTCATGTGATGTTTCTATTATTTTGACCACCCCCCGTTTTTTTCCCCCCACACAACTGGCACAACACAAGCACAATTTTTGGTCTTTGTTTGCCCAGCACAATATGCATTTAGACTGCTCCTAGTTTTTAGTATGTTTAAATTGAATTACACATTGTCTCTCCCATTTCTACAGTGTATAAGCTAAGGGTAGCTTCAGAGGTGAAAGAGTTAACTAGCATTTATAAAAACCACACCCTGCACTATGTGTAGACAATTTTTCCTATAGAGTACTTTTATTAACTGACGCCATGCCGGATCCCCTATGTTAGTAGAAACAGTGGATAATAAACCTAGGGCGATATCATATGTGTAATTGAAACCTCTCATTAATAAAACTAAAGTTTTAAACAAAAAACAAAACAAAAAAACTCCAAACCAAACACAATTAGGACTGGTCACACAAAAAGAGGACTGTGGGGCATTGACAAGTGAATTGCGTCAATCAGGCACTAATAGGAAAAGACTGGCATGCTCGAGAATTGAGGTTTATAGAGTTCCTTGCAGTGAATAGATCTCAATATAAAATAGAACATGTGATAAACATATTTGGAATGTTCAAACACACAACAGCATAACAAAGTGATATATTTTGTCTCTCTGTTGGCATTGTTACATCTATTTAAACACATAAAGAGGAGAGAAAGGACATGTGTGAAAGGAGAAGCGCTATGTGATGGCAGCCAATCCCCTGCAGTGTCCCAACATGGATTTTATTGATGTGTGATGTGAAAGTCTTGGGGCGCAGTGCTAGGGAACGCCAGATGTTGTTTGTGTTTTGTTGAAAGAGATGAGGAAACAGGATTAACTATAATCCGGCACCCTTGTCCTTCCAAACCTTATCCTGGTTCGTATTAGCCCAAGACTACGTGGAGATTACAGTTTGCGACAGGGGGATAGGAAGTAAGCCAAGGCAGAGCCGTACTCTAAGACAAGAAATACAACATGTACGGCCTATGGGCCTGCCTTACCTGATCTCACACTCGAGAGCTGGAATTGCTCAGCGAGATTCAAAGGCCTTTTCTTCGGGATGCTATCATCACCTTGGCAATCACTTGTGAACATGTTCTTATTTAATCCACTGTATAAATCAATGTATTAACCCCTACAGGCCTTATACCGTCATTCTGCGTGTTTTACATTTCTGCGTTGCCTTCCTCAAGGTAAATACGTAAAACCTTAATTTCCTTTAAAGCAATAGCGTACCCCAATTTGTTTTTTTTTTTTATTAAAAAGTCATAGTGAACAATTTAAAGGAAAAATAAAAGTTGTTTAACCCTTGTTCCCTTAAAGGAAGCAAGGGTTAAACAATACATGTGCCGGTAGAATTAAGTAAACCCGACATGTATCTTAATAGATACACGCGGGGTTACTATCTGCTGTGTCTCACATGCGAGTCACAGCAGTTCCCAGTTGTCGCGTGCTGACAAATGTCAGCGCAAGCACAGCCTATCAGAGCGGGGGCTCTGTCAGCTTAAAGCGAGGGTCTCTCACTGCTAGCACAGCAAGAGACCCTCGTTTTTGCATGGGATCAGCAGGGGGGACCTAGTTAAGATCCCCCCGGCTGATCTCATCCAAAAACGAGGGTCTCTCTCTGTGCTCCTTGTTTTTGCATAAGATCTGCAGGGGGGACCTTTACTGGGCCACCGCTCCTGATCCCATACAAAAACGATGGTCTCTCTCTATGCACTCTCAGAGAGAGATCCGTGCTCTGTTTAGCTGTGCGTG